>CAUYRH010085051.1:0-17895 GCA_963574655.1 Perodicticus potto
AAAGACCAAATCTTCACCCACAGTCCCTGAGGATGCAGGGATCTCCCCTGAGTGTGTTCTCTGGTGTTTGAGGATGGGTGACGTAAGACTAAATCCTTCCCCACAATCCCTGCAGACACAGGACTTGTGCACTGAGTGTGATCTCATGTTTGAGTTGGGCTGACTTTTGTCTAAATCCTTTTTGTGTGCTTTCTTGCAATACAGGGCTTCTTCCGAGCGTGTTCTCTGGTGTGTGAGGAGGGTTGACGTAAGACCAAATCCTTGCACACAGACCCTGAAGACACAGGGCTTCTCCCCTGAGTGTGTCCTCTGATGTTTGAGTTGGGCTGACTTTTGGCTAAAGCCTTTTGCCCGCTCCTTGGGAGATACAGGGCTTCTTCCAAGCGTGTCTTCTGGTGTGTGAGGAGGGTTGACGTAAGACCAAATCCTTGCACACAGACCCTGAAGACACAGGGCTTCTCCCCTGAGTGTGTCCTTTGGTGAGTGAGGAGGGCTTTTCCACTGAGTGTGACCTCTGATGTTGGAGGTGGGCTGACTTTTGGCTAAATCCTTTTGCACACTCCCTGGAGATGAAGGGCTTCTTCCGAGTGTGTCCTCTGGTGTGTGACGAGTGTTGACATCAGATTAAATCCTCGCCCACAGTCCCTGTAGACACAGGGCTACTCTACTCAGTGTGATGTCTGATGTTTGAGGAGGGCTGACTTTTGACTAAATCCTTTTGCACACCCCTTGCAGTTATAAGGCTTGTCCCCTCGTGTGTCTTCTGGTGTGTGAGGAGGGTTGACGTAAGACTGAATCCTTGCCCACAGTCCCTGCAGGCACAGGGCTTCTCCCTTGAGTGTGTCCTCTGGTATTTGAGGATGGGTGACAAGACTAAATCCTTCCCCACAATCCCTGCAGACACAGGGCTTGTGCACTGAGTGTGATCTCATCTTTGAATTGGGCTGACTTTTGTCTAAATCCTTTTGCACGTTCCTTGTAGGTATAGGGCTTCTTCCCTGAGTGTGTCCTCTGGTGAGTGAGTAGAGTTGACGTAAGACCCAAGTCCTTTCACACTGACCCTGAAGATCCAGGGTTTCTCCCCTGAGTGTGTCCTCTGGTGTGTGATTATGGATAACTTAAGACTAAATCGTTGCCCATGGTCCCTGCAAATAGAGGGCTTCTGCACTGAATGTGATCTCTGGCGTTTGAGGAGGACTGACTTTTGGCTAAGTCCTTTGCACATTCCTTGCAGATCCAGGGTTTCTTCCCTGCTGTGTCCTCCGGTGTGTGAGGAGGGTTGATGTAAGACTAAATCCTCGCCCATAGTCCCTGCAGACACAGGGCTACTCCACTGAGTGTGATCTCTGATGTTTGAGGAGGGCTGACTTTTGGCTAAGTCCTTGATCACACTCCTTGGAGATAAAGGGCTTGTCCCTTGACTGTGTTCTCTGGTGTGTGAGTAGATTTGAGTAAGACTAAATCCTGAACAGTGCTGGGTGAACTGGCTGGCGACCTGTAGAAGACTGAATCTGGACCCACACCTTTCATCATTAATTAAGATAGACTCTCACTGGATTAAAGAGTTAAGCTTAAGACATCAAACTATACAAATACCAGAAAAAAGTGCAGGGAAAATACTTGAAGAAATCGGCCTGGGCGATTATTTTATGAGGAAGACCTCTGGGCAATTGAAGCAACACCAATAATACATGACTGGGGTCTGATCAAGCTAAAAAGCCTCTGTGCAGCCAAAAACAGTAAGTAAAGCGACGCAGACAGCCCTCAGAATGGGAGAAGGTATTAGCAGGTTATGTCTCTAAGGTTTAATAACCAGAATCCATAGAGAACTCAAACGTATTAGCAAGTAAGGAACAGGTGATCGCATCTTAGGTTGGGCAAGGGACTTGAAGAGAAACTTCTCTGAAGAAGACAGGTGCATGGCCTACAGACACATGAATAAATGCTCATCATCCTTAATCATCAGAGAAATGCAAATCGAAACTACCTTGAGATACCACCTAACTCCAGTAAGATTAGTCCACATCACAAAATCCCAAAACCAGAGATGTTGGCCTGGATGTGGAGAAAAGGGAACACTTCTACACTGCTGGTGGGAATGTAAAGTAATAGGTTCTTTTTGGAAAGATGTTTGGAGATCACTTAGGGATGTAAAAATAGACCTGCCATTTGATCCTTCAATTCCTCTAATAGGAAGGCCACAAATCACTTTATAACAATATTTGTACCAGAATGTTTATTGCATCCCAATTCATGCTACGTTATGGAAGAAGCCCAAGTGCCCATCAACCTATGAATGGATTAATAAATTGTGTTATATGTACACCATGAAATATTATTCAGCCTTAAAAAAGATGGAGATTTTACCTCTTTCTTGTTCATATGGATGGAGCTGGAAAATAATCCTTCTTAGCAAAGTATCTAAAGAATGGAAGAAAAAATACCCAATGTACTGAGCCCTACTATGAACCCAGTTTATGAAAGCTATAGCCCAAGAAGAAGGGGAAAGAGGAGAGAGGGAGGGGAGAGGGAAGGATGGCTGGAGGGACGGTAATTGGTGGGACCACACCTAACGGTGCATCTTACAAGGGCAAATTTACTAAGTGTAGAATGTAAATGTTTTAACACAATAAGAAAATACGGTGAAGGCTGTTAACCAGTTTTATGTGAATATTTCAAATGTAAATACTTCAAATATAAAACCAGCACATGGTACCCCATGATTGCATTAATGTACACAGCTATGATTTAATTAAAAAAAACCCAAAACAACAAAACTTAAATCCTTGGCAACACTCCCTTCAGGCCGCCGGTTTTTCAGGGAGGTGCTGGGAGCGAGACAGTCTCCTAGCTAGCTTGGAGATGTTTTGCAGCCTGGAAACCAGTCTCACGCAACTGTAGGTGTTAATGAGATAAGGTTGGTCGATTGTTAGCAAGCAGGTGTTCTACCTTGGACCTTTGTGGTGCAATGGGGTGGGAGTGGAGTCCGTGGGGAAAGAGCACATAGTGTTGAGTAAGCACGTGAGCCTAGTACGTGGGCCTCCCATACCTGTTGTATAATGCTTCAATAAAAGGCCATGACAGAGGTTACTCAGGGCTCTCCCTTCACCTATGGGAAACCTACCACTTGCAGGCTTGTGTCTTCAATCTGTGTCCTGGGTGGTTTTATTTGCGTGGGAACGGGGTGCCCACAGCAGGCACTGACACATTAGCACAAACAATGATTTGCTAATAATAATGCTAAAATGACAAAATACTAAAATTTACTTATGATTCCATCACCCTGAGAGATCAGCTGTTTAGTCTCTTCTGGCTCTTTAAATACATGAACATACTATTCATAGAGCTATTCAAGATGCATTCGGTTTGCATTTTGCTGTTTTTCAACGAACACAATAGGTACCAAGATTCTAAACTAGCCAAATTAGTTGTATGCTGACTAAAAATTCTAGCTCTTCTCATTTTACCAAGAGCTGAGCCTCTGGGGTGTGCCAGTCAGCCTGGTAGACAGGTGACTGGGGGCTTTGCGTCTCACGGTTCCCTACGGAAAGGGCAGTTAGAGGACTATGCTCACACACGGGTTATAGGTGTAGTCCGCTGAAGGAGAAGACAGTTAACCCACTTCCATGTTACCATGGTCTTTATTTATGTCACTCTTCCATCGCCCTAAACATACCAAGTTCCTTTAGCTTCAGGTATGTTGCTCCCCGAACACACCACAGACCTGCTTTCCCCAAGTTGTGCACTAGATTCTGAGCCAGAGAGCGGACACGGGCAAGAGCCCCAGCAGTGGGGGCACCGGCTGAGGGTCGGGCAGGGGGAGGACTGGTGTCCTGGGGGCGTTCTAAGCTGTGCTTGTGCTCTGGAGGGTGAGGAGGGGTTAGCAGGTAAGAAGCAGACTGGAGGGGTGGTCAGTGGCTTTTGGTAGCAGAAAAAGTGTTTTTGCAGGAAACAGTCCATGTACTTTTTCTGTTTGTTTGGGCAAACTCAAAAACCTCAGGTGAGGCTGGGGACCCATATCATATATGGAGGCCACTGTCTCTACCCCATGGTCTGCAGGACTGAAGGGGGTCTGTTCTGGCTGTGGGAAGAGTGCAAAGGTGAAGGCGTCCGTGTGAAGAAATCTGGACTTCCCTCTGCGGCCAAGGAGGGCAGTGACAGGAAAGATGGGCGCTTTCGGACACTCATGTGGGCCCAGCTCAGAGCTAACGGGTGGTGAGGGCAAGGCTGGTTGCTGGAGACCAGTTATGTCACCACTGGGGTAACCAGGTAAAAGGAGATTGTGACGGTGACCAGGATGGGTTAATAGCAGTGCAGATGGAGAGAATTGGATGGAATCAAAAGGTAATTTAGAAGACAGGCCTGGGTGGGACTCAGTTCCCAAGCAGGTGTGCGGGAGAGACAGTGGTTAAGGATGAAGCCCATGCTGCTGCTACTCTGTATCTGTGTTCTTGAAAACCATTTTTCTTCATTTTGAATTAATTTGGCTTTGCTTTGGCTTTGGGGCAATTGCTGTCATGTCATCTAGTCAACTATTTCATTAAGACATAGAAAGCCCCATGACACTTGGCTGGAGACCTGGAGCCTGGGTTGTAGGTCTGTCACCTCCCCAACTTCTTGCAGGGACAGTGGACAACAGGTGACAACATGGGGACAAGCAGGGTGGGATGCTGAGTTACAGCACTTAAACAAGCAGCCTCTTTATGGGACCCTCGGGCTCATCTCCCACGGCTGCTCTTGGGCTGTAGGGACTGGTCCGGGGCTTTGCCTATCTGAGGTCCTGCCCCGGTCACCCCAGGGACCGAGAGGAACGGCCACATTTTGCCACACCTGCGACAAATTCAGAGTGCACTAGTGTGTCAAGTAGCCCCTTTGGGATGCTCTGGCAACGTGCTTGAACTCTCGAGTCACAGTCTGGACTAGAGATCCATTCTGCCATTTACAAGTGGTCTGACTCCTAGAAAATCATTTAATGGTTAAGCTTCAGTTTGCTCATCTGTAAAGCAGGCCTAATAACAGCACCTATCCCACGGATTATTGTGAAGATTAAAGAAGAAGGTTTACGGAAATGTTTCAGCAGAGCTCATCCTCATCCACGCTAGCCATTGGTGTTTTTCTGTAATGTTTCCAGTAAAGTGTACAGTTCAGTGATTTTTAACATCAGTTTACAGAGCTGGGTGGGCCATCAACACAATCCAAATTTGGAACATTTTCATTTTTGCAAAAAGATGTGCCTGTTCGTGGCCACACCTCCCCCTCTACCCGTTCATGGACATGTGAACCTGTACCCCTGTCTGTAATCACATCTGCCCCCCACACTCCTCCTTATTCATGGCCACACCTCCTCCCATGCCCTCCCCTCCCCCACCCATTATGCACTTTCTGTTTCAATGGGTTTGACTTTTTGGACATTTTATATAACGGGATCATGAAGTTCACAGCCTTTTGTGTCTGGCCTTTTTCGCTTAGTATTATTTCCCAGGTTCATTGGTGCTAGAGCACGAACCAGCACTTGTGCCATTTTTATTGCTGAATAGCAGTCTGTTGTATGATCACACTGCATTTTGTCCGTCCATTCACCAGTTGACAATCATTTGGTTTATTTTTACTTCTTGGTTAGTATGAATTATGCTCTATGAGCATTCACGCATGAGCCCTTGTATGGATTTGTTAGTACATAAACTGGTTTTAAAAGTCTAATAAAATTCTAGGATTTCATTGAACTCCTGAGGAAGGTGACTATCGAATCTTGCCTTGGTTCTTATCCTTTGGATGTAAGTACATTTTTGCCAGGATGTTTTTTGAATGCACACAGTATTTATGTTTATATTCACCTTGAATTTTAATTAAAATTTTCAAGAAAGTTTGGACTAGAATCCAGTGGTCCCCATGTTGCACAAATGCAGGCCCACCCTTTCACTTTGGCTGGGTATCCGGCTGTGCCCTTCCTGTGCGGGATGCAGTGGAGAAAGTCCCATTCCACTCAGATGTCCACTCTGCCCCTGGAGGCAGAGGTGGTTCTGTGGTTCTGTTTCTGGAGGCCAGCGCCCAGTCGGAGTGGAGCAGGGCCTAGATGCCACTTGGACTCTAGGGAGCCAAAGGCAAGGGCTTGTTCTAAGTCAAGGGAATCTCAGACTGGAATTGCCAATGATGCCCTTGAAGAGCAGAAGGTCTGGAGTGAGAGCCTTGGCTGACACTCAGCCCAAGCAGCATCCTACATACCTTCTTGGCTGGAGAGATGGAGCTAGATGCTCCCGGCTGGTGCAGACCCTGACTTTGAAGGTTTCTTCTGCCCTTGGAATAGTGCCTTTTGTTTGAATGAGAATGGGTTAGAACTTTGGGTAAAAGTTCTGGGTGAGGGACACCAACTGGGACATATGTCTCACTGGGACATGTGCTTGGTCTTAACCTTTCCCTAAAAGTACTGGGCTGAACCCTCTCAGCACAGAGTTGTGGAAAATGAGAGACATTCTGTGGAAAGACCAAGTTCATGTTCAAGCTTCAGAATCTGATCTAAGGTCAAATATCTCTTGCTTTTGCCAGTAAAAAGGGCCCAGATGTTTTTCTATTTACTTAGGCAAACCCTTGAAACACAAGTTAGTCATATAAAACTTTGGGTTTGCAATGTTAAGAACCTGTATTTGGAAAGTCACAGGCATAAAATATATACTGTGAAATGGGAGGTCAGGACGGTGAACTCATTTCAGAGACCTAGTTCTGACTCAAGAATTTTGATGGGGTCTTCACGTTGGTTGAGCTTCTTGGTCCTAATATCATTGAGAGAATTAAATCATGATATTAAAACATTGAAACACTAATGCTTTGTTTTTATTGGCAAGAACCAAAATGATCTAATACTAATGCCATGAAACATGGGCCACTTTTTTCCTGATGAATAAGATGAACTTTGGCTGCTTATGGTAGTAAATTTAATAATGTCAGTGATTTGAACTGTTGCGATTCTAAATGTGCAGAAATGTGTTTTACTGCATGTCTCTCCCTCTCTCTCCTACTGTCAGGAAGTTTGTGGCAAATAAGCCCAAATACATAAATTAGAGCATGTCATTCACGTGTGCCACGTGTGTGCCAAAGTACGGTACCCACAGCTAGGCTCCCTCTCACAGGTGGTCTGAATTTGCTTCTAGCTGGTCCTGTAAGCAGATTTAATATTTCATAAGCACTGCTCCATCTCATGCCTCCATTATTGACACCACATGGACGTCAGGAAATTGGTTCTTTCTGGGAACAGTTTGCAGAAATATGCAGGCTGTCAGCCTCTTTCTCATGGGTGCATTAACAGAGCGGCTCACGATTACAAGTAACGAACCTTCTCCAGATGTGTGGAGCAACTCAGCTCCAACTTTATCTTCAGCCCTGAAGATGGACTTGACAAGATGGATTATTTGTGGCTGTATTGTAATAACTTTGTGAAATTGGAATTCCCAACGATTGTAATTGAGGGTGAGGAATGGCAGTGGAGGGAGGGAGGATTTCTCTTTGCAGTAAACAATACAAAAGAACAACAATAAAAAAGAGCAAATCGGCTGTGGCATTTTCCTGCTTTGGACACTGGCTCTTCCAGACTGTTCTAATTCTTTCCCTTTTATGATTCTGTTTATGTTACACACATTAAAGTTAAGTCATGTCTTTAATAAGATGGAAACTGGAAGTGAGATTTGGAAATGACTGAATCAGGCTTCTTAGCTTTTTTCTTCTCTTGGAGAGCACAAAAACAACTGACAGGGATATACCAAAGAAAACAATTTTAATTGTCGGCTTCCATGGAAAATTCAATCCAGTCTCTCATTCATTCTCTTCCAGCTCCGTGCCAGCAGGCTTCTCTCTACATGGCTCAGGGCTTAAGTGAGCTGACGAATTTCCGAAGGTTAGCTAAGTTTCTAAAAGAAAGATTCTAGCTATAAAGGATGCACACTCGCTCAGTCACAAAAGACAGATTTTTCCAGGATAAAGTAATTGGGGGTAAATTCTCCTCCCATTTTATTAGCAGTGATGATTTCAAGGGAGTGTTCTCTAAAAGCAAGGATGCGTTTAAATCTTCCTTTAAAGTCATAAGTCCCTTGAGTTGATAGTCATAGAAGTGGGTTCCTTTGGGGGTTATTCGTATATCTTCAAGGTTGGCACCCTTAGTTGTTTGATGTAGATGTTCTAGATAAAATTCCTCAAGTCCAGCTGTTATGATTTAGCTTGATGTTTGTGCAGAGGGATTTCCTTTGTCATTGAAGAGATGGAATCAAAACAGAATTAGTCATTCTTGCATCTTCTATTTTTAGCACAGCTATTATTCAGATGCACTGTAGAAGAACGATGTGGACAAAAATTTTTTTTTCTTTTTCCTTTGTAAACAGAACTCTTTTTATACCCTGTGGATTTTACTCTGGTTGCTAACTTAGAGCATTTAACAAAAATATTCCTACTTAAATGGAAAAGTACCTTTTAAGTCATCCCATCTCCATTTGTGAATTAAGGGTTTGTCAGGACAAAGTATGTGGGATGACCAGAAGTCATGGATGACTTAACGGAAGTGGTAGGGGGAGAAAAGGTCAATTTGAAAAATTACTTGTATGGATTGCCCATGACTGATGGTCTAAATCTTGGAAGTGTATAAACAAAACCTTATTGTGTTTGTTTAGTGTCAGCATTAAGCTAGCCTGAAAATACAGTGAAAAACCACGATTTAAGGCATTTTTATTTGGGGGAAATTTTAATTGATTTGGTTGTGTTTTTTGTCTTTGGAGGCGGTGGAATAGGGATGAAGGCCTTGGGCATGTGCTTTAGGACAAGTGGAGAAACTGGTTAAATGAGCTGGTCGTGGAAACTCCCTGGACCACTGAGTTTTCTTCTTTGGTTTTGGTAGTGTTGACCTTGAAGGGATCAAGAATAGCTTGCTGGGTAGAAGGAGGTAAGATGCCGGGCTTCTAACTTTGACCGATGTCATCTATAGTAAGTAGGTGTAGGTAATTAGGTGAAGTATAGGAACCGTGTCTTGTAAAGCTTCCAATCTTCCACTATTACTGATTACTGCAGCCTCTGAAACACCAGCCTCTGGCAAGCGTGGCTCTCAGATCAGTGTTTGCTCAGTTACGGGAAATCAAATCAAAGTGTAGCCAGGCAAATTGCAAGTCACGTGTGAACACAGGCTGAGAAAATTCACAACTAGGGCTCTCTACCTAAAACTTTCCCGTTAGTGTTGGGTTAGCACATGGCTTATTTTCCCTGGCAACAGCATGGAAAAAGATTTGCTGGATATTATATTTACAGTGTATTCCAGCAAAAATTCTGACGTTTTATTCTTTTAAGGATCTTGAAAACCAGGCAAATTAAGGAATGGCTGCCAGGTGTTGAATTTGAATGTCACTCCTGGTGAGTCTTTGTTTCCTATCTGTGCTAAACATGTCTTTGAGGTCCCCTGGTCTTGAGGAGCTATTGAAGCAGCCTTCAGGAGAATCTGACAATCATACAAATCCAGTGTAGAAACAGGAGGTGTCTGAGTGCAGACCCAAAGCCGCCTCCCCATAGCTGGCCAGATGTCTGGCCCCGCCCTGGGCAGTGGGGCTCCTGAAGGACCTTAGTGAGGATTCAGTCTACCTAGACAGGGGTCAAATTTTGGCAAAGGAATTCTCAAGCCTTGAGGCCGCCCAAGAAGGTGGGGTGGAGATTGCTTTCTCTCACAACACGATCCTTGGAGTCACTCTGGAGATAGTGAGGAGGGGACACTGGGTGGAGGGTGTGCAGAGGAGACCTCACCCTCTGAGGCCAGTGTGTTGTGCCTCGTCCTTGTCAGGTGAGAGCTGGGCTATCACCGGGGTTGACGAGTTAGTAATAACTAATCCCACACTCGAGGGAGCCGCCCGTGGGAAGAGTATACGTAGCCAGTAGTAACATCAAGGCCTCCCTCAATCATACACAGAGGGTGACCCCAAAGGGATAGTGGGCCCCCAGGGCCACAGGATGCCACGAGCAGGGCGGCCACAGCAGTGAGTTAGATCCTGGGGTTCTTGGAGGGAGGAGGTGTTACGTGGACTGTGTGGGGAGGCCCTGAAGAGCCTGTTGTTTGCTTCGGTGGTATGGCCCTGAGGCTGCCCAGATCACTCCATCTAGTGAGTCCTGGGGAGCACTGGGAAGGCCGTCAATGAGCAGGACAATGGCAGAGACCCCTGCAAATCATCAACAGGAAGGGGGACCTGCCTGGAGGCCTGAGGGGACAGCAACAGGGTCTGGGAGGGAGAGGTACCTGGTGAGCCTAGGTCAGCTGCAGGCACCCAAGCTGGAGCGTGGCTCGGAGCAGGAAGTGCCAGAGTGCAGGCTGGAAGTTGAGTGGAAGCAAAGTTGCAGAGGCCAGGTGCAGGCCTGGCGAGAAGGCCCCAGTGGCTCTCTGCAGGGATGTGGGACATCACACGGGCATTGCGAATCCAGTCCCCGGCCCTACTTAACTACTGGAGGGGATGTAGCTGCTGGGGGGTCAGACCTGGCTCAGGATCTTGCTGGGGCTGAACTTGGAGATTAAATTCACTTAACACTTGTGCCTGCATGATATCGGACCACACTCTCTCTCTGAAAGTAATAAAGCTAGTGTTCATGGGGAAGTCATTGGCATGTTACTAAGAGAATGTTTGGGATAGTTCAGGGTGGCTCTCATACCAAGAGCAGCATGCTGAAGTTCAACAAAATCATGGGTTATTTATGCTAAATTCTATTCAAAAGTCAGGACACCTGATGTGGTAAGTATCTGCACGCTGATGAGGACAACTGGGTAAGACACCTGCAATCGGGGCCGTTTCGGTAAACAGGAGACCATGTGGCCACCAAGATGTGCCTTGCAGTGGGGGGCAGGTTTTCCGTGCACAGGCGTGCGTGTCTGAGAGTAGCAGAGGCTGCTTGTGAGAAGCACTTTCCAGAGAATTTGGGAAGGGAAGACAGCTGAACCAACTGGGGTCATGGGGGAAGCCTTCCTAAAGTGGCAGCACACAGTCGGAGTTTGTTGGCTGCATAGGATTTGAGTGGGGGAGCTAAAGCATGATGGACTATCAGGTACAGATGAGGACGAACGGAACCTAGACGTTTGGAAGCAAAAACTGGCACTGTCGGTATGTAATTCATTTGGAAGGATGGGGTGAGGCAGGACTGGAGGGGCAACTTCCAGTGTCTCCCATTCATGTCGAAGGAGAGACTTGGTGACCAGACACAGGCAATGTACCAGGTGCTGGGATATAAAGACGAAAAGTCAGCAAGGAAGACACATACATGGGAGATGCAGATTTCATTTAAATGAATGCGGTTGCTGATGTCATTCATGGAAATGGGCCAGAGAAGGTACGTTCAGAAAGAGAAAAACCAAGGGCCAAATCTTGCCTTTCTGTGGGCAGCCTCTTCTGAGGGAGGTTGACTCCATAATGCATTTAGGAGGAAACCATAGCAGGTTCAGCATCATGGCAGCTGAGTGGGATCAAACAAAGGCTGGGTATGCTGAGAGGCCGGTGGGGAGGGGCAGGTGGAATTGCTCTTTCACTCTAGAAAACCGGTTTCAGGTGAGAAGGGGTAGGAGTAGGGGTGAGGCTGGAATCCCCAAGTCAACAGATTATGGCCGTGGTTCCCAAAGTGTGGTCTCCAGACCAACAATGTCACTTATTTCTGCAATTTCTTGGGCCCTATCCTAGACCTGAATCAGAAACTCTGAGGATGGGCCCAGCAACCCGTGTTTTACCAAGCCCTCCAGTCACTCTGACGGCTGACGAACAGAAAGCACAGTGTGGTGGGGACACAGGTGACTCTGGAGCCCCCACGCCCCTCCACATGACTGCACCTGTTGAGGTGTCTGTGGGCTTGGATGTGGCATTCTCCAAGGTACCTTACTTCATCTTGACAGACTGGCCCTCTGTTGGATGGTGTGATTTGAGGACAAAATGTGAACCTTGCTTCTTGTTATTTTGCATTCCATTGTCCAAGCCAACTGAGTGTCCAATGAAAGACAAAAATTTAGGGTTCAAAAATTTCCCTTCTTGGCCAATTTTTAAAAATTGGGATGATAGTTAAGTCAGGACTGACAGACAGGTTTTGTGTGCTGTGTTGGATTAGGAATGATGGTCTGGAGTTATGTGTCGAGATAAACAGGGAGGGCAGAGCCCTGGGAGAGAGAGTTGCAACTAGTAATGTCTGCTCTGGGCGCACAGGCAAGGGCCAGAGGCCACACATCTGTACCCCTTACCTCCACCCTGAGGCTTATTGGGGTCCTTGAGACACAAGATACTTTTGGAGGAAACAGAAGCCTGAGGAAGGGACCAAGGTGCCGAGGAGGTGCTGAGGTGTGAGAAAGAACCTTGTAATTTTCCTTGGACCTGCCGTGCTGTCTTCTAACGCATGTTACTGAAACTTGACCCCAGCACGGATACCCACATCTTGGCAGAGTTCTAGGAAATGTGAGAAGACTTGGGGTTTAAGAGAAGAGGGGAAAAACCCACAATAGCTCATTATAAATGTGAGAACTGATACAGCTGGGTCTGCTGTTCTCTTCTGGAACCCACTATCGGCCATTTGTTTTGCTTGCTGTACAGTCAGCTTTCAAATGAGATCGAGGATGGGAACAACAGTGACTGCTCCTCCTGGCAGGTCCTCGGGGCTCCCCAGACTCAGAGTGTTGCTGTGTGCCCAGGACGCTCTCGTCTTCACCTGCTAACGGGGGTGGTTGGTCCTCTATAGATATATATATATATATATACCCCTGCCCTGTGGTAATGTACTGACCATTTTAAAACAACAATTTTAGTGGATAGTATGAATAGTAATTACATATTCCACCTGGCACGAGGAAGAACTAAACAATGTTATGAAAAGCACGAGATTCAGGCTTCCTTTGAGTTTGGTATGAGCAAATGTTTTTCCTGTTGGAGTCAGTGGCTAGGCTTTGGGCTTGTGGGAAAGATGATTGTCTCAACTGGCAAGGCGAATAGTGAGCCTGGGACGCAGCTGGGAGGGCAGGGATGGGGTGCACGTGGGGCGCTGGCCTTGGCCCTTGCACTGCCTTTGTGTTCTTGAGCAAGTCTCTTCATCTCCCTTGCTCTCAGTTTCTGGATCTGAAAAATAGAGGAACTGAGCAAAATGAGTTGTAAGATACTAGTTGTGTATCTGGGTTTGTAATTTCTCTGACCAGAACACACCATTGTCCTAGACTCGCTAGGTCTAAAGTCTTAGTCTTGCTGCTGCTGGTTCAACTTTTTCTGCTTTTGCCAAGAAATGTTTCTTTTTCCTTCTTTCTTATTTCTTCTTCTGAGACAGAGTTACCCTCTGTTGTCCTGGGTAGAGTGCTGTGGCATCACAGCTCATAGCAACCTCAAACTTGGGTTCAGGCGATCCGCTTGCCTCAGCCTCCCAAGTAGTTGGGACTGTAGCACCTGCCATAATGCCCGGCTAATTTTTCTGTGTTTAGTAGAGATGGGGTCTTGCTCTTGCTCAGGCTGGTCTTGAATTCCTAAGCTCAGGGGATCCTCCCTCCTGGGTCTCCCAGAGTGCTGGGTTACAGTGTGAGCCCTGGCACCAGCAAATGTCTGCTCTTGAGGTCCATTTGTCAGAGCCGGAGTTTGGCTGCGTATTGTCTTGTATACTGCTATGTAGTGCCCCACCGGTCACATGAGACATCTTCCTGGTATGATTTAAACCTATTTCAAAGGGTCATCCAGAAGGCATGAAATTTTCACTATTATTTACTCCTTTGACTTTTTTTTAAGTTTATTTTTATTTATTTATTTATTTATATATTTTTTGAGACAGAGCCTCAAGCTGTCACCCTGGATAGAGTGCTGTGGCATCACAGCTCACAACAACCTCCAATTCCTGGGCTCAAGCCAGTCTCCTGCCTCTGCCTCCCAAGTAGCTGGGACTACAGGCGCCCGCCACAACGCCTGGTCATTTTTTGGTTGCAGCCGTCATTGTTGTTTGGCGGGCTGGGGCTGGATTCGAACCTGCCAGCTCAGGTGTATGTGGCTGGTGCCTTAGCCTGTTGAACCACAGGCGCCGAGCCTTACTCCTTTGACTTAAGCCGTGTCTTGCCCATACGTTAATTTACATTTCCTGAGGCTACATTATATAAAATACATTGTGTTAGGAAGTGCACATCCAATTTCTACTTTTAGGGGCTTATGTGATGAGACATCACGGAGGTCACGTGATGGTGACACTCCTAGAGTCATCTTTGAGCAATGGAGTGACCACTGAAGGCCACATGTCACATAAACATGTGCCATTGTGATGGGAGAGGGACTCCACCTTGGGGTCTTTGTTTTCTGTCTGTAGATGAAGCCTAAATGAATGACAAACACATATGGTTTTTCCAGTGCTGTGGGAACTAAGGTAAAACCCAAATTCCCACTTGAAAAGCAGAGCAGCCTTCCTTATTCCATGTCACTCAAATTAATTTTAACATATTCATTCAAGTAGAGATGCTACCAAGCCTGTTTTAATGAATATATAAAACACATTGATGGAGAAAACAGCCAGCCAAAAAGGTGTCACAGTTCTCAGGCACCGCTATTCCTTTAGATGTGCCAGATGCACCACCTTGCCCACATTGTGCTAATTTGCTTAGGGAATCCTTAGACACAAGACAAAGGTAAACTTCGGCTCAGTAAACACGATAAAGAATATTACATGTCTTCAGCTGGATTCTAAACTCATACAAAATAATCAGACTTGGGTTTGTGCTTGGGAATCTGCTGGGCCACTGGGAGGCATGTGAAGGTGTAGCTTCGCTCCAGGGTTTCAGAAATAGCCAGGATACACCAACCGGGCTTGGAAAGAACGTGTGCACTTGTCAGCTTGGCAGACCTTAGCTGTGATGGTTGCACCAGGCCAGATGAACTGTTGGGAATGAGGAGAGAGCCAGGGAATGAACTGGGTTATTTCTGCTGCCTGAAAGAGGGAAAAAATAATCCACATGACAGACATTCAGCAGGATGGTGGGTCAGTATTTGGAAAGCAGTGAGAAGCAAAGCCACCTGTGGCTGGTAATGGAAAGTAAACGTCTTTTTTAAAATTTATTTCTTTATTTTTAAGTACTGTTTTGGGCTTCAGAGCCCAAGTGAAATGCCAGGGCACAGAAGTAGACAGTTGCTTCTTTGACATCGAGAGCGAGCCCTTGTGACTCATACAAAATTTAGGGTCTCCACGAGTTTGAGTGAATGGATTGGACCGAATTCAAAGAACAGAAATTCAAAGGTCTAATAGCTGGCGTAAGAGGACAGATTAAAAGGCCTAAGCATGTTTGAGTTGGATGAAGAATGAAGAAAAGGGGCTGTAACAGCCATGGGCAGGTCCTTGAGGAGAAGTGTTGTTTGGGGTGGTGCACAGAGGCATAATGACGCCTGATGTGATGAGATTGAGAGAAAGAAAACTCAGCCTGGATGTCAAGAAAATGTTTCTTATGCAAGGTCCATAAATCAGCCAAGGGAAGTGGTAGAAGTCTTGTTATTTGAAATTACTTAAAACTAGATTGGATAAACCACTCATATTTTTAAGTCCTCCTGAACTCCCTCTTCCTCCTCTAAATACCAGGGTTTGTTTTTGCTTGTATTTGTAAGTTCTCTAAATTAAATGTTCCCTGTGAAAATCTTGAAGGTATTTTTATACCTATTTTCAATATAAAAATAAGTAGTAAGACTTAGATTCCCTGGAAGAAATGTCACTAGAATGTTGATTACATTTTCCCCCTTTCCAGAGTTCATTCCTTAAATTGCTTTCTTCAAGCTTATTTGGATACAGGATTTAGTTGTTTGTTTTTGCTTTTAGAATGGAATTGTAAGAAGGGTAGTTTTGATTGGATACATTAAAGTACTTAAAAATGAAAGGACTCTAATGGAATTAGGAATCAGTAATGGAAGTAAACTTGGAAAATTCACCAATATGTGGAAATTAAATAACATACTCCTAAATGTTCAATGGATCAAAAATGAAATCTCAAGGGAAATTAGATAGCACTTTGAGATGAAGGCAAGTGAAAATATAAGATACCAAAACTAACAGGACACAGCAAGCACAGAATTCAGGGAAAATTTATACTTATAATTGTTTATATTAAAAAAGAATAAAGATCTCAATAATTGAACTTCTCCCCTGAGAAACCAGGAAATAACAAAGACTTGAGTAGAAATAAATAAAACAGAGAATAGAAAAACAATAAGAAAATCAATAAAACCAAAAGTTGGATCTTCAAAATGATGCAAAAAATTGATAAATCTTTAGATAGATGGGTCAAGAGAAAAAACAAAAAACTCAAGTTACCAAACCAGGAACAGGAGAGCGGGCCATTACTGATATTACTGAAATAAAGAGAAAAATAAGAGAATCCTATGAACAATTATATGCCAAAAAAATTAGATTATTCGGATGAAATGGACAAATTCCCTGAATTATTGAAACTGTCTCAAGAAGAGATAGAAAGTTGAACAAACCTACAATAAGCAATGAGATAAGTTGGTAATAAAAAAAATCCCATAAAGAAAAACCCAGGACCAAATGGCTTTCCCGGTGAATTCTAACAAACATTTAAAGATTAACTAATACTAATCCTCCACAAATTCCTTCAAAACATAGAAGAGAAGAGAGCACTTACTAATTTGTTCTGTGAGACAGGCATCATCGATGTAATGCCAAAGACGTCAGAGAAAAGTGTCACAAGGAAGGAGAAATCTGAGCGTGGATAAAAATATCCCCAACAAAATCCTTCCCCAAACATCAGGAACATGAGAAGGATGTTCACTGTCATCACTTCTATGTGTTTAAAATTGTACTGGAAGTTTTAGGCAGGGAAATAAGGCAATACGAAATATGTAGTGGTTCCTCTTATTCATGGGGGTACAATCCACGTCTTCCACCTAGTAGATACACAAGGCCACGTGTGGTGCCAAACCTGAGCTGTCAGTCAAAATGCATTTCTGTTCCCATCTTCCACTCACAAATCCAATGGCTTTTTCTTTTTTTTTTCTTTTTTGAGACAGAGTCTCAAGTTGTCACCCTGGATAGAGTGCGGTGGCATCACAGCTCACAGTAACCTCCAATTCCTGGGCTCAAGCGAGTCTCTTGCCTCTGCCTCCCAAGTAGCTGGGACTACGAGCGCCCGCCACAATCCCGGCCATTTTTTTGTTGCAGCTGTCATTGTTGTTTGGCGAGTCTGGGCTGGATTTGAACCCGCCAGCTCAGGTGTACGTGGCTGGTGCCTTAGCCCGTTGAGCCACAGCCGCCGAGCCCCAATGGCTTTTTCATCTTAAATAAGCACTTACTATGCACTGTGGCAGTCATTTTTGCAGTTTGAGGTGTGACCGTAAAACCAGCACACAATTTTTTCCTTCCTCACAATTCTGCAGATATATTTGTTTTTCCTGTAGATCTTAGCAACATACAGTTTTTATTCCTTTCCTGATTAAGTTGAGAACTTTAATCTTTTCACTCAAAGAAAGCACTTAATTTCTTCTCTTTCCCATATTCAAATTACCAGCAGCACGACTTTTGTGATTTGGGGCCGTTATTAAAAGTAAGGGTTATAGGGCGGCGCCTGTGGCTCCTCGGGTAAGGCGCCAGCCCCATATACCAAAGGTGGCGGGTTCAAAACCGGCCTCGCCGATCTGCAAAACAGAAAAATAGCCGGGCGTTGTGGCAGGTGCCTGTAGTCCCAGCCACTCGGGAGGCTGAGGCAAGAGAACCGCCTAAGCCCAGGAGCTGGAGATTGCTGTTAGCTGTGATGCCACAGCACTCTACAGAGGGCAATAACGTGAGACTCTGTCTCTACAAAAAAAAAAAAAAAAAGGAAAAGGGACCATCGGCAGCCTCAGGAGCAGAGACCTGTGGGTACAGCCGATTCATACATGGATTTTTAGCAGTCTCCTGCTTCAC
>CAUYRH010085055.1:0-31162 GCA_963574655.1 Perodicticus potto
AAAATTGTTCTCACAAAGTAATGAGAAAGTCTCTTGAATGTTATCGCAATCAGGTTGATGAAAATATCTCTGATTGCATCTGAAGCCCGTACACTGTACCCCATGACTGAATTATTGTACACAGATATGATTCAATAAAAAAATAAATAAATAAATAAAAAAGAAAAAAGAAAAATTATTAAGTATACCACTAGATGGCAGCAAAAGATCAGAAAATTTTCAATACATACTCAAAGTCTTCAATTACATATATAATATAATTTTATGTTTTTAGTTATTGAGAAAATGTGCATTATATATTTTTATCAAATAATATTTTAATAGGAAGAATTTTGTAATTTGTGTTATATATACACATATGCAAATTAATATATTTTTGATACAAAAAACACTATATACGTGTGTATGTGTACAAGTGAGTTTTATAGTCTATGTAAGAAAATGTTTGAGAGAAAAGGAACAATGTAAAACAATCATATGATATCTTACATATATTCATATTTTCTTTGGGCTTAAATCTCATGTTAATTTAAACTTTGTGTAGACAAGAATAATACAATATAACTATTACTATATTCATAAACTCTAATGCTACATTTTCATTTTACATACTTATACTTATGAATTCTTTTAAATTACTATATTTTATGATAAATATAATCTGCTACTCATAAATGGCATCCAAATTCTCTTGATTAATATTTACATTATTTTTATGGTAAGTAATTGAACAAAAGTTTCAAACAGCTACTGACATCTTGAAGGGATGTTTTTACTTTCCGTATTTGAGGAATGTTGTAAAAGGATGGAGTACTTTTCTGGTAATTCTTAATTTTTATTTAAACAAAGAGAGGCAAATGTTTGTCTGGACAGAAAATATGTGGAAGTATCAGTGAACACTGAGGTAGTAAACACTGGATCTAGTTTTAGCTCCACAAATGAGATGCTCTGTGATCCACAGAAAATCAACATCCAGGTGCCAAAAAACAGGTGAAAATAATTTAGTGGTATGAACATCTCATGAAAGAAAGGAGAATTACTTTATTAGTGCATTTTTGTCACTGATTTTTTATTTTTTTTAATAATTTTTTAATAGTTCCTCATTGGTCTTTATTTTTTATTTTTAGTTTTTGGCTGGAGCGGGGTTTGAACCCACCACCTCCGGTATATGGGGCCGGCGCCCTTCTCCTTGAGTCACAGGTGCTGCCTGTCACTGATTTTTTAAAAGTTGCCAGTTTGGGGAGAAACTTAGATGAAATGTTGTAATCCAATTTTAGAGCATTATGACCTTACTTATTTGTTTACTTTAAAATTGAATTTTGACAGCTTTCTTCTTCCATCCCGTGGTACTTGATTTATCTTTTCTTACTTCTCTCTGGCTTTATCATCTATTACTTCACATCCCTCATTCCTTCTCCATCTCTTTTATTTTATTGTTTGGAGGGATGAGTTACAATACAGCAATAAGATCTCAATGAGTCAGACAATTATGATCGTAGACTTAATTGGCAGTGGAGGGGGGCCTACAGGTGGTTCTGTTTTTCTGAACTTCTTGGAAATTTGAAAAAAATGACTTATTGATACAGCACGAACAAATCAGACTAGAAATAAGAAAGATTCTCACTGAGAAATTTAATCCTTTCTACATATTAACTTACCAATGGCTAAAAAAGAATTTCCCTATAAATTTTTTTCATCTCAAAGGCAGTGCTTTCCATGAAGTAGAAACTATGTATATAATTGAATTAATTTTTCCTAAAATATCTATCTAGAAGGTAACTTTACGGAGAAAAATAACCTTAATCCTCTGTGAACATATTTTATCAGATAAAATGAGCAGTGAGAGACTTATAGAAAGGAGACAGAAAAATTCACCAACTAAAGACACTAGTTTCTATTATTATCCTAGCAAAAGTTTAAATATATGCCTGCTTTTAAGTTATGGTTAAGGTGAGCAGGAACTTAAAAACTATAAACTTGATGCTTAAAAAATATTTTCTATCTGACAAGTTGTCTGCTCTCCTTTGCATTGGCAGGACCTACACATTAGAAAAATGTATTTTTAGTGGCTATTAAACTTACATTTTACCTGTATTTTTTTTTATTAAATCATAGCTGTGTACATTAGTGCAATCATAGGGTACATACCTGTAGAGTTTTATTTGCTATTCTCTGTCCTTCTTCATCTGGTAATAATAACCTTGAAACTATACCTTACTAAGACTTGAACCAAGGTTCAAGAGAAGAAAGATATTTTTCCCCTTCACATCTTGAATCCTCCCATTAAGGTATTTCTTTGCATCACAAAACATTGGCAGGCAAGGCACTTCTGGTGGCCCAAGATGCTGTCAGTATCATTCATAATTGATTCTCCCACAGTTGGGTCCTCACTCTACTCTCGTGTTATGTTTAGAAAATATGGTGAATTTTCCTCTAAGTATTCTTTTATATCAAGCTCATGGAATATTAACAACACCCTTCAGCCATCACAGCTGTGGCTCAACCAAGCCCATGTGTAGCTCATATACACAGCTGTGATGGCTGAAGTGCTATGGCTGAATGCAGGAGGCAGATATTTGAGCTGATATGGGAAGCAAATGCTGAGGTCCTTTGGGCATCTTTATGCAAACCTGACCCTTAAGGTCCAAACTTGTATCAAAGATCTATGAAATACCATGTATGTCATTCTTTCATTGCCTTGTTGAAAAGCATCTTGTTCCCTTCTCTCAGCACTAGTATATTTAACAGACTCTTGGCCACACCCTTGCCTTCTTCTCCTAAAGACGCCTTTTACTCTTGACATGGCCATGTATGAAGTCACCCAGGCTGGAGTGCAATGGTGTGATCATAGCTCACTATGACCTCAAACTCCTGAGTGCAAGTGATTCTCCAGCTCCAGACTTCCAAGTAGCTGGGATGACAGGTGTGTGCCCTCATGCCAAGCTGAAGTCTAATTTTCTCATAGAGATGGGGCCTCTCTATGTTGCCCAGGCCTGTCTCCCACTCTGGTCTCCAGTGATCCTACTGCTTCTCCCAACGAAGCACTGGGATTACAATCATGAGCCACCATCCCGAGCCTGCTTCACATTTAATTATGAATTCTGTCTTTACATCATTTCTGTCCTTTCCCATCATGCTATACAACTACTTCAGTATTTTTCTTAGAAACTTTTTCTGTCAAGTATTCTAACTCTTAAATTCTGCTTTCCACAAAGCCCTGGGACACAGATATAATACAGGGTTTTGCAAAAGTCACTCCCAAAGTTAACATATATAAATCTACCTTTATTTACATAATGTTTCTTACAAAATGTTACAACATGTTTACAAAATATTCTTTACATTTTGGCCACTTCTTGGCCAAATTTTAATATAAAATTTATATTATGTAAATAAAAGTATAAGTACATTCAGCTACAATTTCCCATTTTCCCACTGTATGGGGACTTTTGGGACACCCTGGTACAATTCAGTCAAGTTCATTTTCAATTTAAAACAAGAATGGCCTTTATTCCAGTTGCCAATAAGGTATTCCTTTTTTCCATGTGAGGCATCATTTGAATGGACTTTACTAATTTCTACGAATTGTCTGATCACAACACCGTAAATTCTACATTTCTGTCCTTTCACATCATGCTATACAACTAAGTTCTACATTTTCCCTACAGTTTTTCTCTTCTGAGACCTCACCAGAATTGCTCTTAATGCTCTGTTCACAGCGTTTTTCTAGACTGTATTTCAAATCCTCCCACCTCTAGCCATTACCCAGTGCAAAAGCTGCTTCTGCTTTTTCAGATATTTGCCCTAGCAACGTCTCCCTTTTCCTGAGAAGGACTTGAAGAAAGGAGCTTCAAGGGGGGACAGGAGGAAAGCCTCATCTGCTCAGCAAGGATGTCTGGAGGGTGCATTGCAACATTCACTACTGAGCAACTCTCAGCAAAATAGGGAAAAAATATGAGAATGAGGTAACCTAGGTCATCAATGACCAATAGAAAAGGACAATAACCCATAACCCACAGAAAAGAATAAGAATGCCTGAAGGTGCAGAGACATGAATGTAAAAGCTACAGACAGTTTCAACTGGACAGAAAGAGGGTGTTTCTATCTGCACGGCCTCTGCACCTCCGCCTCTCTCATCCCTGAGAGGGACCCACTTCTGACTCTCTTTGGAAGTGCTCTAAGCTTTCTCTTTGTTTTTAAATAGAATTTCTTTGTTTTACTAAAGCTTGTCCAGGTTACCTTTGACTTCTAATCATGCTGACTGTGATGCTCCTGTTTTATTTTCAGTTTTCATCCACTTTCAATTTCTACCATGCCTTGGCTGAACATTCTAGCTCAGCCAAATAATCGAACCAGGTCAACTGGGGTCAAAGAATGGGAACCCTTGGCCCCAACATTTCCAATACCAATTTTCTTTCTTTGTTTGTTTTGTGCTGCTATAACAGAATACCTAAAGATGGCATAATTTATAAAGAACAGAAATTTATGGGTTTACTGTTAGGGAAACTTGAAAGTTCAAGTCTCAGTGAGCAATATCCAGCAAGGGTCTCCAGCTACATCATTGTTCAGCAGAAGGCGAGAGAGTGTGGAGTGGTGAATTCATCCTTTTATCAGAAATCTATCCCAGTAGCGTCATCCCCACTCCCACAGTAATGGCATCAATCCATTCATAATATTTTGGCCCTATTTCTCAACATTGTTACAAGAGGGATAAAGTTTTAAACATATGCTTTTTGTGGAGAGAAATTCAAACTATAGCAGAGTTATATACTAATTCATTTTTCCTTTTTATCTTCTTCCCTGCCAAGTCTTCCTCCGCTGTTGAGAGTTTGTACGTCTTCTGTCCAATATGGTTTTGCTACGTAATTGATGCAAGATGTTTTCTGAAGAGGGGCGGGATATATCCCTGAACAGCTCCAAAACACACTGGGAAACTGTTTCTTGTGTTCTCTTTCAGAGACTGCTCAGTGCCATACACAAAAAAAGTTGGTGACCTCAAGCTGGGTATCTCTTCAATTAGAAGGAAATCCATTTGGCTGCTATTAGTTTATGATGTTTACTGCTGCTTCATTGGGTTGATTAGGAAAGACCAGCCTTCTAGAAACTTTCTGGTCCTTGTAGTTATTCTTCGGATATCTGCTGTCAGGTGAAAGAAGCAGCCTCCACACTTTTCAAAGGATTTTCAAGAAATTTCTCAGGATATTTCTTCAGCCTCTTTCAACAGGGCACTACTGGATTAAGGGAAATATGATCCTTTGTTGAAAGGAGACATCCCATGCATTTCAGACTATTTCCTATCCCTGTCCTCCAGCTATAAAGGAATGACAAGAACTCCTTTCCTCCAGTGACTGTGACCATTACAGTATCCCCTCTGTTTTATTAAAGTCTCATAGGAAGGGTGAAGGCATTACAAGCCCAGAGAAATACTCTTATACTTCAGAGGTTTCTATTCCCATTAGCATAAAATGTGATACGATACTGTATGCATTATAAATTACTACATTTGTAACACATACGCAAAATTAAACAGAAGAATGTTTCAAGCAATTCTAAGTTCCTAAAATGCACTATTGTAATACTTAGATTAAATCTTCAGTATTATTACTCATTCCTTAGTAAGCTTGAGTGGTCTCCTAGATGTAAGGAGAATCGTAACCCCCGTGGAGATAATCTTAGAAATAATTACAATCCATTTTCTTTAGTTCACAGAAGTGTCTGAGAAAAAATATGTTAAACAGTAGCTACAGTCACACTTGAACTCTGAAATTCTGAAGAGAGATATTCAAAGCTGTGCTTGCTTAAGAAAATCTTTAACTTTTCTAAGGAGCAGGACGTGAGAGACCTGAACACCTCTAAATGCTTTTCAGTCCTTTTTCAACATGACTTTTCAAATTAGGACTATTTCAGTGTGACAAATAGTCCTAGCTCTAGCACCACTACATCATCTAAGGACAAATTTCATTTTTGCAGAGAAGAAAATTCCTTTGTCTTCTTTCCCATCCCAACTGAAATAACTGAAGCCCAAACAGAACTCTCACACATACATTTCATTCTCACTGATTAAAGAAATCATCACTTCTTTGGCTGCTGATACTATCTCCCAAAGGTGGTGCTCTTATTTTATGTAAGTGTTACTTTATACTTTTTTATGGCCCATTAGCACCACAGTAATTTAATTAGATCCTTTAAAAACATTTGAATATAAAATAATGAATGTGTGATTTAATCCCATGCTTCACAATGGCAAAGTTCTTAGATTTGAACCTATGGAATATGGCCTGTGTGCTCCATAGTTCCATCTTTAGGCCATACTAATAATAGAATATCATCTTAGATAGGAAGTAGACACTTTGTGAAATTCAGGAATATTTCTATTGATATTTTCCCTCTTATCATGGAGCTTGCCATTTTATCACCAAGAGAATAAAATTATATTGTTCCAATTTATTCTTCATGGAATTTTTCTGTTTATTACCTCACTGCTTCCTAGGTAATATCAAACTGATTAGTGAGAGAATCTTTCTATTATCTTCCAAGGGATCAAAATTAAACTGTACAGGCTAGAATCACATATCCTTCTAATTTATCATGTATTAAAGATAGATGGTGCATATTCTACTTTTCTATTACTCATGAATTTTGCCTTTTATTTCAGAATTGTAATGAACTTAAATCTTGACTTTAGGAATCTTAACTTTTACTGTGTCCTCTTTATCTATACTTCATTCATACTAATTCCTTCTCCTTTCTTCCAAAATTGTATTTAGAAATTAGCTTGATAAACTTGCTCTCAGATTCCTTCACTTTTGTTAATACCTTTCCTTTTCTACTCACATTAGAAGGGCAAAAAAGAAAGATTTGGAATCCTCCACAGTAGATTCTAAGTTTTCTTATTGCCATTGCTTTTTTCTCTCCTGGTATTAATTCACCTTCACACTCACAAATCTGGATCCTTTCTCTTTACCTGGCTCTTGAGATGAC
This sequence comes from Perodicticus potto, assembly GCA_963574655.1. Lineage (NCBI taxonomy): Eukaryota > Metazoa > Chordata > Mammalia > Primates > Lorisidae > Perodicticus > Perodicticus potto. Next base: position 6,982 of record CAUYRH010085055.1, read on the forward strand.
CTGTGGACCCAGGTAACAGATCAGCTGCTGGAGGAGCAGGTATGCAGACATTCGCTCATCTTTCTGCGCATCACTATGAGTTAACAAAAGAGGAAGAAATCTTTCCAAATGTGTCTGAAAGTATGAAAACTTTGTCTTGTGCTTGAATAACTAAACAGTGCTCAAATTACTTTTATCGAACTTACAAATGCATGTGAATTGAAGCATGATACATTTTGACTCAAAAATTAATTTATTAAAAACACTACAGAGTGCTTGAAACCAGGGAACTTAAATGGCAAATGCCTCTTGAGCACCTGGGATATGAATCACAAGAAAAGTAGAACTGATAAGGAAACATTAGAGAAAGCAAATTTGATATCCAGTTTATTAGAAATTCTATTCAGATAGATAGATATATGGAAATAACCTTTTCTTATTTCCTTGTGCCTATATCAGATTCTGATTCCTCAAAAGCAATATTTTGAAATACGTCATTTGTGCAAATGCCCTTTCTAATTCTCTTCGTCTTATTATTGTCATTGGGTGACAGAAATAAAAACATTTTAAGTTCTTGTTATAAAGCTTAAGAAACATGTGCGTTTCTTCCCTTATTTTGTACTGTTTTGAGGAAGATGGGACATTCCATATTTGTTGTCTCAATAAACAACTTTATGCAAGGCTTATCTACCACTCTAGAAGAATTAAGAGTTTCCAGGTGTGATGATAACTCAAAATTTTAGAAGATTAAATAATTGATACAGTATGATTTCACAGAGAAATCTCATATTTTATTTGACAGTATAAAAATAAGTGGAAATACATTTTCATTAATTATGGATATTTTTTGCTCTGTAACTTATTTATCTATTCCTCCATATGTTCACATGTGCTGAAACAATACCCATAGTGAGTTGAATGGAAAATAAAATCATCAATTTAACATTGAACATAGGTGCCAAGTAAATGGGTTCTGCTAAAGAAACAAGTGAATTTCCAGACCTGAGATACTAGGGTTTGATACTTTCACAGGATATAGTGGGGGCTTGGGAAAATCTCCCTGGCCAAAGTTGTATTGCTCTTTGCCTCTTATTTTCTCTTGTTACAAAATAGACTCAAATTGATAGTGCAAACACGTACTTGAAGTTCTAGTTTTATAACATGATAAATTGTTCAAAATTTCTGGTAAAATATTTTTTAAGTAAAAGAATGAGTGGGAAATATAAATGTAAGAATTAAACTTGTAGATGCCTCAGGCTTGGTTTGATGATTAAAACATATGTGAAGACTCCAGAGTCTTACAAATATTGTCACCTCCACCTCATAAACTCCATTGCCTTGTCCTCCAAGAAAAGGATATCATAACATTGTTAACTCGTCAACATTTTGATGGTTAAACATAAAAGTAATGAAATGTTAGTGCTAAGGTTAGAAAAAGAACTCTACAATAGAGATATTTCCTTGTCTTTTATTTTTCACTTGAAATATATTAGTTTTTTTAAAGTAAAAAAGTTCAGCTTAATCTTACCTCAATCTAATGTGTGTTATTTTAATAAGTGAGTAGTATTACCTACTAGTAAAACCTCACATTTCAGAGCCCCAGGAGATTGGTACAAAAGTTGATGGTGGGAAGATTGGTAAAAACATTAATGGTGTGAGACTTACAATAGCTTTTAGACAAAAGTATAATAAAATATGAATGACTGTTAACTTGCCAGTTAAAGTTCATTTTCATAGCATTGTACTATGTCAAGAATATTCAGATATGAAATTATAAATTGCTTTTGTTTTACTTTAGATTTCTCATTTTTATTTTTAATTTGGGTGCATATGTATTTGGACATATTTTTTCCTGATACTAATTATATAAACTGTGATGATTGATAAATGTACCTTAAAGACTGTGACCATACTGCCTGAATTTCTATATTTTTTCTATACTCTGTGGAGCTATAACTCTGGTAAATAACCACATACGTACTGTTATCTTTAGTTTTTAACAAGTATACAATAACACTGAATATACATGTACCTAATTCTTTCTGTGAACTTCTGATATCTTAAGGATAAATCCTGGAAGGAGATTTGCTGAATTAAAGCATGTTAACAATGTCCCCAAAAGCTTGTCAAAAGATACCTTGTCAAGCATTTGAACAGTATGTATTAAACAATTTTTTTATTTCTAATTTTCCATTTATTTAGTCACAGGAAAGATTAACACTCTCCAAGAAATTCATTTTAGCATATGTCATATATAGCTATAATAATTTTATATGAAGAGAAATTATGGCAGAATAGGGTACCTTTATAAGGAAATAAAGAAAATGCAATAAAGGACTTTCCGAAATTCTAGAATTTCAGGAATTCTATTATTTGATTTTTTCAAGGTACAAAACATTAATATTAGAAGCAAAGAAAAAAAACAATAAAAGAATAAAACAGAAGACCAAGGGTAAGGAATTTTTCTAGGCAGATGCATTCATAGTGGTTGTGTGTATACAGGCTGAGTTATAATAAAAAAACGTATGTATTATAGTCAAATCTCACGTAGAGTTAGAAACCACAATTTCCAATCAAGCATGATGGGACCACCATTTTTTGAGTCTTCAATTACGTGACAAATTAAACTTATGCAGCAGTCATTTCTGGTCGTCAGCATCATGACAAATGCTTGACAAGATATCTTTTGACAAGGTATCTTTGGTTTGCCATCAGGTGGCTTCTCTGTGATCATCATCAAAACACATAATTACTTCTCCAAGATATTCTTCAAATTGATTAGGAAAATGATAATCCATTTTGTTACAATGATGTTTAAAGAGAAAGTTAAGTTGGGCGGGGCCCGTGGCTCAAAGGAGTGGGACAGCAGCCCCATATGCCGGAGGCGGCAGGTTCAAACCCAGCCCCGGCCAAGAACCCACAAAAAAACAGAGAAAGTTAAGTTTTTCTGACACTTAAAAATGAATGAAAATGACAAGTGTTTTTTATTTATTTGCATAAATAAAAATGTACATCAATGATTAACTTTTTAATCTAAATAAATTCTCAATTTTCACTTTTGTTTCTGTTGGTAAAGAGGAACATTTTCCAACTTGGAAACTCAGTAAATCCTCTGCCATAGGTTAATAAAAGTGAAGGGTTACACAGAGTAACGAAGTATAGAATTATATCACTTCAAAATATATTTCATTTTGTAATTTACCTATTCATTTATAAGTTAAATTACAATGTATTGAGTAATTTTTATCTTTCTAAAAGTAAGACTCCGTGTATAAGGTCTTCTGGTATTTATCGAGCTGACTATGTATCACTCTAACTTAAGAGTAAAATTAAAAGCGTAGATAACCTCATTATATATAATAATGTCTACCTTCATTCATATGTTCAAGCTAAGAAAATAACAAAATGTTAAAACTTAAAAGAATTGAATCATTACGACCATATCCATAATTTCTTTTTTATTGAAGGAAAGTGTAATGTAGGAAGTTAAAGAACATGTGAAGTTTGCGTTGCACGTTACAGAATGTTGGGAACATGATGTACTGGTTTCTGATCAAGTGTCTTTTCTGTTACTGAAATAATAGCACAGTAACAATGAGCTTAATTTTTCTGTGGATGAAACACCATACTTTGGTATGGTGACATGTTACTATATATGAGATATAAAAACATGCTTGTATAAATACACTTGCCCTTAGCCTGTGATTTTGCTGGTGTGGTTACACTCTGCTTGTTTCGCCAATAGATGGCACACTTACTGTTTACTGTTTTATGATTTATCTGTCTGGTTACCTACCAGAAAGGCATCATTTACTGGGATTTTGAGAATATTCCATTATTTTAACACAAGGTATGTTTTACGAAAAGAATATGTTAGTTTTTTCAGAATTTTTTTAAAGTCAATCATCTGTCAATGATTATATTAATTTGTTATAATTCAAATCAATATCCATGTCAATCAGAAAATAAAAACAAAATTGAATATGGTAAGCACAAGTTTTCTATATTCCTTTAGAGAAAGAATGCTACATAATGGTATACACAATCCAGTTCTACATATTTTATATTTCATAATATCCTTTCTCATGTGACTGCTAGTTTTATCTCTAGACCTACCTTCTTACTCCTCTGCTATACATTTCTAGATCAAAGAATGAACAGTTAATGAGTAATTTGAATTTACATTTCAATGTAAGATGTGTTTTAATTCATTTTCTCAACTTTCCTAATACAACTAAATTGACTGCGTTGTATAGATATTTCTTAACTCAGTGATCACTTTTTAAAAGATGTCTGTTTAGGAGAACTTCGTATTCTAGATTGAAATTATTCTAATTTTTTAAACTGCACTGCTTGAAGCTTTGTTATAAATTAGAAAACTTTATAGAAAGAATCTAATTATCTGTTATATCGGTTGAAATGATCTATACGAATGTATATATACTAATAGTTTCCAGCTTTTATCATAATTACTCTTTTGAGATTCTGATATCACGTGAAAAATCACTCCACATTACTAGATCATGTAACCTGTTTAGTGATGTGATGACCAGAGAGAATTTTTTCCCATCTAAAAGCTAGGTAGTTAACCTGCAGCTTCTGGAAAGGACAAAGACAGTGCCTCATGAAGACGAAGAGTCCCATCCCATTCAGCGCTTAGTTCACTGATTTCTCCATTGCTACTCTAATCATCAATCGTGGAAATTCAGCTCGGATCCATCTAAACTATTTGATCTTCTCAACTCCTCATATTATTTCTTCTGGACCTTATCTTTGTTTCATTATCACCTTTACCACCTCACTCATTAATTTCCCCTTTACTACTCCAGCCAGCAATTGTGGAAATTCAGCACTGACCCACCTAAAATATTCGATCATCTCAGTTCCTAACATTGTTCCATCTGGATCTTATGTTTGTTTCTAACAATCCCACCTCAAAATTCGGCATTTTTAAATAGCCCACATCACTTATATTCTGTCTTGTTCACTTACTGAAATAATTTCACTCTGGCTACATGTCAACCTTTCACAGAGCTTCAGTAATTAACCCCATTCCCCTCCCACCCCACAAATCCATCTATTCCTTTACTTCCCTCCACACTTCCATCCTCACCGCCCGCCCGACCCAACCAAGACTGCTGAGATTTCTTGGATGATGAGGCAGCACTATGACCAATGTTGCTAAGGTCCTGGTCTTCCTTGTCTTCCTCACTCTCTGACTTAATTACTGGCAAACCTCCAAATGTGGTTAAATCCAACCATAAACTCACCAGTGTCCTCAGCAGATGTCTATCTCTGGAAAAAAAAAAAAAAATCCCTGTACTGTGTGGACTGGTTTCACTTTAAATTCACACTTGCAAAATTCAAACAGGAATTTTGTATGCATTAAGATTTCAGTATAGGGCGGTGCCTGTGGCTCAAAGGAGTAAGGCACCGACCCCATATACCAGAGGTGGTGGGTTCAAACCCGGCCCCGGCCAAAAATAAAAAAAAAGATTTCAGTATATTTTTAAGCTTTTAAATTACCATTTCCACACCTTTCTTTTTCTCCTTCCAAACACACCCCATCCCCTTACTCTGCACTGAATATCTTAAATCAAAAGTTATTGAAAAAGTTTATCAGAGGAGTGAATATCATCTTCCTGCAATCCAATTCCCTCATGTATCTGCATCTGTGTTCAGCTGGTCTCTCTTTTATCCCTGCTACTCGGAGATGTGTGTGCTTTCTAAGTCCAGCTTCTTCATACGTAGGCTGTAGAATCTCATTCCTTCTTATTTACTAATTGCCCTTGCTCTGTAACTAGCTCCTTCTTTCTCCATCACTAGGTTTTTTCACTTCTAAATTATTTCCAACAGCAAAGCAAAACAAAAAAAAAATCATTCCATATTTTTGTGACCATGTTGCCTGAAATTGTATATTCTTTCTAAATGTTTTGGAGTTCTAACTGGTATTGAATAATCACATACTTACTGCTTTGGTGTTACATGCACAATATTGTAAATAACACTGAATATATACATGTACGTAAGGCTTTCTGTGAAGTTGAGTATGTCTTAAGAATAAATGAGCCACCACCTTCTGTTCATTTTCTCTACCTTTTCTCAATAAAATAATACAGAAGAATTTTCTTGAGCCTCAAGCTGTCACCCTGGATAGAGTGCTTTGGCATCATAGCTCACAGCAACCTCCAATTCCTGGGCTCAAGCGAGTCTCCTGCCTCCTCCTCCCAAGCAGCTGGGACTACAGGCGCCCGCCACAACGCCCGGCCATTTTTTGGTTGCAGCTGTCATTGTTGTTTGGTGGGTCCAGGCTGGATTCGAACCCGCCAGCTCAGGTGTACGTGGCTGGCGCCTTAGCCCGTTGAGCCACAGGCGCTGAGCCTAATTCCGAAGAATTTTCCATACTTACTGAAGCTGCTGTCTCACAGAAGCCCTCTCCTCAACCCATCCTAAATGGGTTTCTATCCATCCTTCCTTTTCACTGAAATTATTCTTTAAAGTGTCTCTTATTTTTGCGATATCTAATCTTAGTAAAATTTTTGATAGTTGTCTATTCATTTCTTCATGCTAAATTTTTCCTCTAAGCTCCTATACCACCACACTCCTTGGTTTCTCTTTTTTAACTCGCTGACCACTTCTTCTCAGGCTCCTTTGCTGGTTTTCAGTGCTGGGTTTCCCCAGGTCTCCCTTAAGCACCCTTTTTCTTTTCAAGCTTCCCTTTCTCCTTGTACAACCTTATTCAGATGTATGGCTTGGAAGACCCTGGCATCTTATCTCCATCGACACCTTCTCTTTTGACCTCCATACTTGTATGTTTCACTATCCAGTTTGTATTTTTCTATGCCCATTCGATACACAGGTTTACAAAGTTTTTTTACAGAATTTTAATCATCTTCTCTCTAAAAGCCAAAGATAATTATTTCAATTATTTCTTTATTTCACCATTTAAGGACTCATGCTTGTTTCTTCTATTTCCCCCTAAATCTACATCAAACAAGTCATGTTATCCATCCTCAATCCCATTACTCCTTCCTTTTTTTCATTCCTTATTAGCCTCAGTGATCTTTCTACCATTACTTATATGTACCAAAATCATCATCCCTGTTGTAGAACCTCTGGATTCTTTCTGGAAGATTTTTTTTCAATATTTTAAATGTCTTTCAAACACACAGGTTCATCTTAAATATCTGCCAAATATCTGCAGAGTTCTTCACAAATGCTATAACGAAATCACCTCCTATGGAATTTGTATTGGTGATGAATTTCTTCATATGTTTACAGACTATCTCCCCAGTGGAATGGAAGCTTGTAAGGTCAGAGACTTTGTTCCCCATTACATCCAGAATGGCTGGAATGATCCTTTCACATTGTAGGCCTTCAAGACTTACAGATAAAAAATAAAGGTAGAGGGAGGTGCCTGTGGCTCAGTGAGTATGGCGCCAGCCCCATATACCGAGGGTAGCATGTTCAAACCCGGCCCAGGCCAAACTGCAACAAAAAAATAGCCGGGCATGGTGACAGGCACCTGTAGTCCCAGCTACTTGGAGGCTGAGGCAAGAGAATCGCCTAAGTCCTAGAGCTGGAGGTTGTTGTGAGCTGTGACACCACAGCACTCTACCGAGGGCAACAAAGTAAGACTCTGTCTTTAAAAAAAATAAAGGTAGGCTTTGAACATGATTCCTCCATTATATTATTTTGATGATCAAATTAATAGCCTTTCATTAATAGCCCTTATGGCAGATACTGGGTCTCATGAAACTCACATTTTTCTTACCCTTTTTTAGATACCGTGATAGTTCACTAGTGCTGCCATAATAAAGTACCTAATGTGAGTGGCTTAACCTACAGAAATCTGTTTTCCCACAGCTCCAAAGGCCAAAATTCCAATATCAAGTGTCATGGGGGGAATGGTTCGTTCGGGAGCCTCTCTTCTTGGTTTGCAGATGGTGGTCTTCTCTCCGTGTCTAGACATCCTCTTTCCCCTGGATGTGTCTCTGTGTTCAAGTTTCTTCTTTTAAGGATGCCAATTTCATTGGATTAAGGCCCACCCTAGTGACCTCACTTTAACTCAGTTACCTCTGTAAACATCCTGTTTCCAAATACACTTATATTCTGATATATTCAGGTTTAGAACTTCAGCACTTAAATTTTCAGCGAGGTCAGACACAATTCAACCTGTACCACATACTGATGGGGGAAGAGTCAAATTTGAATTCTAATCTAATTTCCCCAACTTTTCAAATGTGGTGGAAGTTATCTAACCACCATGTATCTCTGTTCCTTCATTACTAAGATTGTAACAGTAATAAACCAGGCTCAAAGGATCATTGTAAGCATTAAAGGAATAATAAATAATATATGATAATATGTGCTTTTACACAGAGGACAATCATTTTATATTAGAAATTAGTGCCTTTCAATTTTCTTGTCTCCTTTCTTCTGCATTATTTTTTCTATTGCGGGATGTGTATGTGTGTGTCTGTGTATGTGTTCATTTTTTTCTATTATCTCTTCTGCCGGTTAAGGTATCTCTATATGTATTAGAATGAAGATGGAGTAAGTGGAATAGTTAATTATACAGGGATGTGTTCAATATGCAACCACGCTATCCTGAACTTCAGGAGCTGGCTCACATGCTACGGAATCCAGCAAGGACCACAATATTCTGTTTGCCAGGGTAGCTGTTTTGTGCTGATAGTCATGCATGAGGGCCGAGCATCAGGGAATGAATACTGAGTAACACGTGTGTTTTCTTCAATCTAGAGAATGTTAGAAATGTACAAAGTATGGTCTGTTGACTCTAAAGAATAAATAATCCAGTTTAGGGGTCTACACGCTGTATTTTATTTTCTGTAATGAACCAAACAGTAAACATTTGAGGCTTTGCAAGGCAGGTGATTGCTTTCGCAATGACTCAACTGTGCTGTTGCAGGGCACACAGTCATGGATAATACATAAATAAATGAGCATGGTCATGTTCCAATTTCCATGTGTGGACATGGAAATTTGAATTTCATGTAATGTTCATGTGTCATGAAATATTATTCTTCTTTGGATTGTTTTCAACAACTTAAAAATTACTTTGTAGCCCACGGTCCTAAGCAAACAGATAGCAGGCTGAATTTTGCCTTCGGTTCATAATTTGTCAACTTCTGACCGGGTTTTAAAAAATGAGAAAATACTTAGGAAATATTTTGTGACTAACATATGTATTTGATTTATGTTTTGTGGCACAGACTTTATGTGATTTCAGTGATCTAAGGATATTAATATTAATTCTCTCGTAAAGGCGTCATAGAGGAATGTGATAGATCCTTCTCCCCCTGTCCCTTAGAAGACAGCTAACTATATAGATAGCTCTGACTTTCATCTAGATCTTTACCCTTACGTCCACATCAGGCCCAGTCTGTAATCCCCAGCTTGGGTAATTGGGTTTGCCACACACAATGGGAACCCGGAAAATAGCAATTCTCAGTGTTAATTCTATTCTGGTAATGACTCAAGAATCCAAAATATAAGCAATTTCTTTCTTTCTTTTTTTTTTTTTTGAGACAGAGCCTCAAGCTGTCAACCTGGATAGAGTGCTATGGCATCACAGCTCACAGCAACCTCCAATTCCTGGGCTCAAGCGAGTCTCCTGCCTCCACCTCCCAAGTAGCTGGACTACAGGCGCCCGCCGCAATGCCCGGCCATTTTTCGGTTGCAGCCATTGTTGTTGTTTGGCGGGTCTGGGCTGGATTCGAACCCGCCAGCTCAGGTGTATGTGGCTGGTGCCTTAGCCCGCTGAGCCACAGGTGCCGAGCCAGTATAAGTCATTTCTTTTCCCATGGGGAAGCAACTGAGCATTCAAACCTAGGGAAAAACAGAAGTGGGTGGAACATAGTTCTGACTGGTAAAGAAGTAAAACCCCCAGCACATAGTCCATCTGGTGAATGAGTTGCCAATGAATCTCTATGGGAAACTGCATTTGCGAAGATGTCCATAACCACCTCGAATACCTGCCTATTTTCATTCATCTGGCCTGCCAAGACTTCACAATGCCAGTGTCTAGATCTGTGGTATTATGATAAGTACTATAGATGTTTAGATAACATCATAAAAGGAAGTAATTCAATCAAATTGAGAAGACGTCTAATGGAAAGGGTATCTGGGCAAGAGGAATGCCCCATTACATGGACTTCTGAAATAATTTAGAGATTCCCAAATCTGTTCTGATTTCAAGGCCCAAAGTGCTTAAAAATAAGCTGGCCGCATAAGAAAAGTTTGCCTTTTATACATGGAATCTGGTAATTCACTCACAGTTTATAAACTAAAGGTTACTTCTTACTGTATAAAAAGCCCCGTATTTGGTGATATTATCAATTTTCAAGTTATTGATGCTGAGAAGGATTAATTCATTCTCTATACTGAGAAGCCATCCTCATTTTTCTTTCTCGTATGAAAAGAATGCCTGCTAAATTCACTGACCTAATTTATGTTATACAAAGGTTGTATCTCATCTATAATCTTTAACTGTAGACAATTCTACAGTCAAAATAAGTTCAATAAATATTAATAAATGACCAGTTGAAGTGTACATATGATATAAGAAACTTTATTGAAACTTGAGTGAGTAAACTCTTTAATTCATTTGTAACCGCTCATGCCATATAATAAATACTGCCACATAGTGTTTGTTTTTCTAATTGATTTTTTAATACTTTTCAAGTGATACTATATTAATTTTGCAATTAACTCATATTCTTTTTGCATGTAAATAGAGTTATAGCAATATAACTAAGAATGTGAATTGAATTTTGTACTTCTATGCCTTTAATCTATCACGTGAGGAATAAGAGATAAGCCCGCAACAATGCACATTCCAAAACAAGTCAAGGTGCACGTTTCCTATTTAACAGGTTTTCAAGCAAAACTCTTTTTCTTACCAAATGCCTTACATTTAAATATAATTTTTATTTTCTTTTCATTCTCTTAATGTAATTGCCTTTGCACACAGCAGAATGGCTAATGCCATCACTTGTTTTACATTTGTTTTGCTTCCTGCTGTTGAATGAACAATCAGTGTTTACAGATTAGCAGCAGTTGTAGTCTTCTGACTTTTACTCCTTTCAAACTGGCGAATAAGAAACATTTTACGTTTGTTGCTCTAGCATTTCTAGAGTAGCTAGGACATTCACAGTGCTAAGCACTGTTATTCATACTGTTATAATTCCTTTGCAGTTAAGTCATTACTAGCAATCATAGCAGGCTTGTAGTACAATGCCTTATTTGGAAATATCATGTGGGATGCCTACAGTAATACAAAAAATAAAGACCAACTTGTCTGGCTAAGGACAGATTTATCAATAGCACCCTGGCAGAAAAATCTTTGGGGAAGTTTTATGTGCTTTTTTGAGGTAGATCATAGGAACCTGAAAGAGAGCAGGTGCCCTGAGCCTCAACGTAAAGGTGTTGTGAACATCTTACCAGATGCCCTTTCTTTCATAATGTATCAAAACCTTCTGTAGTTGCCTCTATACAAAAAGCCTTAGCTGAAAACATTTCTAAAGGTAAAACATTAACTAAAGTGAGCACAAACAAGCAGAAACCTGACATTTATCTAGTCCCTCTTCCCCACTTCCTTCCTTCCTTAAAAGCAAACTAGAAAAGCAAGATGGCTTTCTTGACTACAGGGCTTTCTCTGCTAATTTGCTTCAAAATTATTTCTTTTACAATAGTCATTTCAAAAGTGAGTGGAAGGAGAGCTTTTGTTTGTCAACCCCAAGATCTTCAGGAATTTCATTTATGCTGCTCTGGTGCTGAGTTTAATACTGGCTCTCTTGAGCCCCATCTCAAGAGTGGACTTGGGACTTTTAAAAAAGTGGCTCCAAATAAAGGAAAATGCCAGTGAGAAAGATAGCTAATGTGAATGTTCTAGAACTGCCCCAGAAACCATCTAGTTAATCAGTTTTGCCTGTGTGTTTATGTGTGTGTACCTTTATATTTTAATTAAAATGGAAATAATAATATTCTATCCAGCACATACTAAGAAAATAAATTATAATTAACCAACATTTGTATGGTTATGACTCAATCTGTATGTTTAACTCATAACCACATGGTGAGATGCAGTAAGAATTAACATAAATGAGAAAACAAACCATTAGATTGAGTGAATTGGCTAAGTTCATCTAATAAATAAAAGCATCATAGTTCAGTTTTTCTTTCCTTTTTTAAACTAAATAGCCCTTTCTCTTTTCAATACGTCTACTACACAACATAAATTTTAAAACGTCATTTCAAAGGGAAAGAGACTGAAGTAAAAGAACTTGTTAAATGCAAAATAATATTTTCTGAATCCTCTTAAAAGAACTGGCAAAGACTTAGGACAGCGTCCTCTGAACTGCTAGCTCTAGGGAACAAACTTCAAACTGCTGCAGACTTTCTGAGAAAGTAAAGGACAACAAGTTATTTTCATACACTGTGGAGGGTGCCAGATTTTTAATTCAGATAGATTTAAACTTCTGAATAAATATGAAAATAAAACCCAATAAATAATGCTGATAAGGAGCGGAAGCAATGCTACCAATCATAATCAATGGTACCTGGAGCTCTAATAGGTGTTAATCTGTGCCATGTTTCTGCAGCATGGTAGACCCTCCAGAGTTGTCCATCGTCTGCTCCCCAGAATCTGCGAATATTGTACCTTACATGGAAAAAGGGGCTTTGCAGATGGAATTAAAGATAAAGAACTTAAGAACATCATTTCAAATGATCCTGTCTGTCCAAAATCGAATGGGTAATTTACTGCAGAGAACCTTTCCCGACTATGTCAGAGATAACGATTTGACAGTTGGGCAAGGGTCAGAAACTGTAAAGTTCATAGGTTTTAGGAGGAGAAAGAAGGCTGAGAAATGAGAGTAGGCGTTAGAGTTTAGAAACAGTAAGAAAACGTGTTCTCTCTTAGAGCCTCTACAAAGAATATAAAAGTATTGACATCTTCATTTTCTGGTACACTGAACCCTATCAGACTGAAGTACAGAGATAAGGTAATTAATGTGTGTTGTTTTAAGATAAGATAACTAATGTATTGTCTTAAGCCATTTTGTTTTTGGTAATGTGCTATAGCAGCAAAAAAATAAACATAACATGTGATCTATTCATTTTAAACTGTAAACTTTACTGTTTGAAACTCCATTATATTCCCCATTGTATCTTATTCTTTTAATCAGAATCCAGATTTTGTATCAGAAAGATGATATGAAAATTTTGTATAGGTAGATGTGTATAAAAATCACAATCAGACTATAAACAATCATCATTGATTTAAACTGAGTTTATTCTTCTAATTATTTATTTAGTTAGCCTGAATTGTTATACTTTCCTATTCTGAAAGTTGTGCTTTCATTGGTGATTTATATGTCTTCTTTGAAACCTAAAAACTGATGGGATGAATGAATATTTTATTCACTTAATGACTACCTTTAGTTTGATTATTATTTTCTTCTTTACATTGAATTAGATAAATATATTTTTGGAACAAGTAAAGATTTGGACCTCATACATAGTGTTTCTAAAGGAGTACCAAGATCAAGTATCACTTACAATAAAGTAATATAAAATGTGCAGAGTCATAGGGCTAGTTGGTCAGTTCATTTCTATCGAATCTGCCTTCTCCAATATAATTGACTGCTGCAGTGTCTCTCATGTGAAGCTTTTAATCAAGAGGGTTATACCTATCCTTTGAGTTTCACATCTGACTTTTTGATAGATGATACTTATATAATATCTAACGAGAGTATTAGAAATTATCAATGAAATGGGAAGCTGCAATTACATTCATAGTTAATGGTGTGTGTCTTATTTAGGGCAGGTTTCTATCTTCACATGTGTGTGACTTGGCTGGCTCAATGGTTGTGTATAGTTCTTGATCCATTTCAATCCCACTTTGACACAATCATGAAGTGAACTTATTTTACACACCACCTTTCAGCCATATATACAAACCCATGAAAGGGTTTGTTCCAAGACATTGAAATATCGCTAATATTCCTTTTACTCCCTACACTGACGAAGTGCATAAAACATGGCAGAACTGATTGCTCCTGGCAAATTTATATGGATTTATAAAATTACCATTTAATGTTTTCTTTTGATATTTTAAAACTGGGAATACTATGGCATGGCCTGTAGCCTCAATTTAAAGAAAGTATAAGTTATTTCACCACCATACTTGCCTTTCATATTTCAAAAAACTCAGTTTTTTCCATTTCATCTAAAGTGTCCATACTTTAGAAAATTATTTCATGGTAACTAATTCACTGTCGTTTACAAATTAGGATGTCAAGGAATTAATGCACTCTGACAAATTTGCTACCTTACAACTCAGAATAATGAAATTGACAATTTGGAAGACTCTCCTCTCTAATGGAAGAAAGCCTTGAAAGAAATCTCGTCAATAGGAGAAGGATGCTTTAGTGAAGACAGTTGAATCTTTTCCACTGACAATGGCCCTTACGGTTTTTCTGGTGTAATCCCACAAATTAAGAAAATTACTATTATGTTCAAAGATGTTGAACCCAGAGTATCTTGGAAAACCTGTGTGAACAACATTGACATTAAACATTTGTGTTGCCTGACATTTGCAAATAACCAAGTGAATAATCCATTCAGACTTACTCAAGAGTTGAATAAGAATTAACTATTTTAAGAGCTTGATATTGAAACAGATATAAATGACTTTTAGCAGGTAATCCACTGAAGGATGCATAGGTTTAATATACTTTTTACAGATCTTTTCTCAGATGACAATTTATTAAAATCTAGTCTTGTGATCTTACTAATACTAGTAACTAGAAACATTTGCATTTATAGAATTGTCCATGATCACCCAATCAGTTAATCTATATATGTGTTCAAAACTCTTTCAACTATATCTAAAACAAATAATAATAAAATTACTTAAAATTAAATGTCCATGCACTATGGCAGCCTGGCATAACTATCTTCATCACGAGAATGTTCCAAAAGTAGATCTAAACATTTTCCAAAACAATGTTGTATAAGCTAACTGGTTAGCTATTTTTCAGATTCTAGATTTCAATGACATGTATCAATATGGCCACAGTAACTCGAAATGTGGTATTATTCATTTTTTCATTGTTTATCTCATATTAGTTTTATTTTTTCTTACTGATATGAGAGGTTGAAGAATGCTTAACCAATTTTCTCAAATTATTGTCAGTTATGCCCCCTTGTGATTATAAATTCTCATGATTCTGTTGGCTTTAAAACTATTTGATAGATCAAATTCCACTTTTTCCTAAACCTCTGCTACTATTAATAAAAATGTGACCCTAACGAACAGAAAGATATTTTCCAAGTTTTAATTTTTCTGTAGTTAATATTCCAAAGTAAATATTTTGTGAATATGAAAATATAATATTAAACCTCACATACGTGCCTCCCCTACCATCACCCACAATGAGCACTCCTCTCCCTGAATCTCTATAATCCCCTGATGGAACTTGTAAAGTAATCTAGTCTGACCAGCAACTTTTTGTGCCACTATTAGTACCAGATAACTGGCATACAGAGCTTGTGCTAGCTACTGCTGTGCAGAATGTTACTTGTGAAAAACTTCACATGTATTTAGTTTATATATCTATTGGTGAAAATTCAAAGATCTGGAAATGTTAAATATTATTCCTAGTTTGCCAAATAGTAGAGTCAGTTGGAACTCAAGAAGTGGAATACAAATTCCAGTTTGGGGCCTTAAGGTTTCCCTCATGCACTACTGCCCTTTTGCACTTGGTTCACTACACCCCAGCCACCCTGGTCTTCAAGATGCTACTTAAACTCAATAGGCATTGTCCTGCCTTTTTAATGACTGTCCTTTCCTCCTGGAATGCTTTTTTCTCAGTCACCGGCATGTGAGTAGCCTCCCCAACTTTGTTCAAAATATTACCTTCTCCATGATGCTAAACAAACATCCTAATTGCAACTGCAGCTCTCTCCCGTTGCACACCCTGCACTCCCAGAGCCTCCATTCCTATTCTTCGTCATTTATGACATTTACCAGTATATGCTTTTGTAAATGTTTATTTTGTATTAGTCACATTGCTCTACTGTATTTTAAGTTTCAAAAGGGATAATTTTTTTGCTGCTGGGGTTGGGGTATGTTTTGTTTACTTATATATACCAAATGCCTAGGGCACGTAATAGGTATTCAACGAATGTTTCTTGAATGAGTGAATAATGATCCCTGCCCCTTGACTGGATATTCTTTCTGGTTTCCTAAAATGTAGTCAAAATCCTTGCAGCATTCCTTTATACTGTGTGTTCTAAAATCTTCATAAAATATCATCATATAGATTTACTTTTCATCTCACCATTCAGGAATCAACCAGATAAGGTGACATCCTCTACCTTGTTTTTCTAAAGTAAAAATAACAACGACACCTAGAGATTCTGTATTAATATTCTATAAGCCAGAATCTTGGGAATGTTGCCTTGAAATTTGGGGTGAGGGTGCAGGAAAGGTGATCATATATGATTTATATGAAGGGAAGTCAAGGAGCATATTGACTGTATAAACCTTATGGAAAACAAATTCAATTGTACCATTTCACCATTACGGATTGAGCCTAAAAATAGTCTGTTGCTCACATGAGTGTATGTGACTTCAAGAAGAATTGAATTAAACTTTTAAAAGAATTCTGCAGAAATTTCAAAATAACACTATAAAAACTTGTGCAGAGAGAACATGGATGGACTCATACTTATCCATCACAAATATGTAAACTAGAAGCTTCTATTTCTTAACAGACAATAACTACTTTTCCTATGAATTGTAGGATTTTAATGTGATGTTATTTGATACAATGTGGGATGTGTAGTTTCTGGGAACACTCACAGTATGGAATACTTCTCTGTATCCTGTTGAATATTTACTGCTAGTAAATCACTTGAGATTTTGCTACTCGGTGGAAAAATCACTTTTAATTATGGCTGCTGTTACTCAATATTTTCTCTGCTGTACCTTCATTAATAATTTTTCAAGATTACTTTCATTCCATATAATTGATGAAATTTTATTTCTTACTTCACAATTATAGTAGGCATCTGTTACTTCTGAACCATTTCTTACTACTGGGATATTCACTCCTCAAAGAAGACTTGGAAGATGTCAAACAAAATCACATTCCTAGACTCTCTTGCAGTAGGCACAATGCAGGCACGTGATCTAGAGTTTGCCAATTAAAGGCCTTTGTTCTGGACTTTGAAACTGAAGCAATATCCAGGAGACTGAGAGGATACACCTGAACCCTGCGTGTTGAGGAGAAGCAGAAGTGGCAGAGGCAGTAGTTGCCTCTAGTTTTCAAAGGTAGTGATAGGAACAGACCCAGCCCCGAAACCTGGAGTTGTTGAGGCATCCAATGTGAGGGGCAGTGTCCTCCTCTCCCCTCCTTGCTTCTTGAATTTAATTGTGTCTTTCTCTCCTGTCAGCATGTAGTTGTTCACCTACTAGTTTCATATTAGTATTGAGTCCATTGGATGCTTGCTTTTTCATTCCCGTGGCACTCAGATTTTATTCATAATCATTTAACATTTATGTGTACATATGGGAATAATATGGAAATAACAGTTATTAAATTCAAATAGGTGAGGGGAGGCAGAAGGCATGGGTAATTTCACACCCAAAGGGGCACAATGTGCCCTGCTGGATGATGGGCACACTTATAACATTTTTGAATCAAATGGTACGAAGGCAATTTATGGAACCAAAACCCATTGCACCCCCATAATATTCTGAAATTTTAAAAAATGATAAAAATACTTTTCTAGTACAGATTGGGGCATTTATCATATTTAGCATTATTTCACTTCCTGAGTCTAGCATGATTCTTATTGAGTTGGTCATCATGCACGGTCCTTTGTCCCAGATGTTTTTAATTACAAATCATTTCACGTGATTTTATTTTGTTAAGAGATGTGTGACAGGGTGAGAACCAAAATACCTACTTGAAAAACCATCTCATTAGTTTCCTTTTGTAGCAACTACCCATATTGCATGCATATATGTGACACATTATAAATGTGTATCTCATGAGAAGATTAGGTCCACTAAAAGATAAGTAACATAAATCACCTGTTAGCTTTCATCAAAGGCTATTAATCCCAAATACCAATTCAAGAACATTGAAGTAAACTCTGAAATATTTTCATTGAAAAACAAAACAGAGTACTGGCTTTTTGGGAAGGTGATATCTTTAGTAAGACACTAGCCTTCATGTTCTGGAAACCCTTACTGGTTCTTTTAATAACAGTGTTTTTATTGGGTTTTGATCTTCTATATTCAGTATTTATGTAACTGAGAGAGGCAGCTTGTATGTGATGCTTAACAAAATATACAGTTCTGATTTCAGTTTTTCCATGATAACAAATGACAATGACATGTTTCTTTATACACAAATTTAATATGAAAACTTAATCAAGAACCCAAACTTAAGCAAACAGATTTAAGAATTAACGAATGATCAGTTATACCATTGAATTCAACCATTCATTTTTAAAAGTCCAGCAATGAATATAATAATTAAAATTAATATATCCTATTGGAGATAATATTAGAAGTATTATAAGTATTTTATTTCTATATTTTCTAAATATTTTTTGTGAAACAAACATAAAGAAAAATTATCATCAGCCCACTATCTTATGTAATGTGCATTGTTTTATTTTTGTGAATTTCCCCAGGCATATATTTTCTTTTTTAATTTTTTCAGCTTTACAAAGTTATAGTTGACAAATAAAATTATATATATATACATATATATATATGGTGTAAGATGCAATGTTTTGATATTTGGACAAATTATTCAATTATTCAAATGATTCAATCAAGCTAATTAACACATCCACCATCACAAACGCAAGTCATATTTTATGGGGAGAACGTTTAAGGTCTAATCTTAGCCATTTTCAAGTAAGCAATACATTACTATCAACAATGGTCACCATGCTTTCCAAAAGATCTCAACATCGTATTCAGCCCATCTAACTGAAACTTTGTCCCTTTGACCCCAACCTTCTCCCTCTAGCAACCACCATTCTGCTCTCTGCTTCCTAAGTCTGACATTTTTAGATTTCATACATGAATGAGCCCATGTAGTATTTGTCTTTCTACTTCTGGTTTATTTCACTTAGCTTAATGTCATCGAGGTTCATCTATGTTGTCTGAAAATGACAGAACTTCTTTCTTAGACATATATGTCATGTGGCTCCCCAAATATCCAAAGTAATCATCATGAGTAAAAAGAGCAAAGCCGAAGAAATCACACTACCCGATTTCGAAATGCTACAAAGGTATAGTAATCAAAATAGCATAAAAACATAGAGACCAGTGGAATAGATTAGAGAATCCAGAATTAAATCTACGCATTTATGGTCAATTGGTCTTTGAATATTTCCTAGGAAGACACAATAGGTTAAGAACAATCTCTTCATAAATAGTGTTGGGAAAACTGTATATCCCCATGCAAAACAATTAAATTGGACTCTTATCTCACTAGAGATATTTTGTTATGTAATATCTTGGGTTAGTTCATATGTTAGTAACATAATCAGCATAAAAATCTATTTTAATATTCCAACAATTAATTATTTGTAATTATGAAGACAATAAAAACATGTTAAAATAAATAATAGAAAAATAATATTTATTAAGTTACTTAAAAAGGCAGATTAAAAGGTAGCTTTTAACTCTTTACATACCTTTAAGGAATGCTTGGTTTTTAACAGTTCAATTAATTTTTAAGATGAGTCACTATTGAAAATACAATAAATAATATTTAACTATGTTGCATTTGATTTACATTGACTATCTCCATCAAAAAGACTTATATATGTCAATTTTGTTGGCAGTTTCCCAATAATTGTCCCTATATGCAGGGCAAATAACCCATGTAGAAAGGGATATGTCTCACATCCACAAAACTTGAGCTGTCTTTCTAAGTTGTGATTATAAAAGAATGTTCAATTTTTTTCACAATATCTAATCAGTATGTTCTATATTGTGACTGCTAAGAGAAACTTTGTCCCCAAATTCGGAAAATTAGTTAACTTTATTGCTTCACTTCCTCCAAAGGGAAAAAGGTGACATTAGTTATATGGGTCTTTAAGTTTCCATCCACCTCTAGAACTTCATTAACTGGACAAATATGCTTCTCTAATTTTACTCAAAGTTAAAGATAACCCTATACGTAGTAAAATGCTGAATATTACTAAAGAAGTGAATAAATAAACAAGTAAGCCCATATTAATAGGGTAACAAAAAGAATTTACACATACAATAATCTAGTTCATTGTTTTTCTTTTCTTTATTTATTTGTTTTTTAGAGACAGGATCTCACTCCGGCTCAGGCTGGTCTTGAGTCTCAGGCAATCCACCGGCCTCGGCCTCCCGAGTGCTGGGATTACAAGCGTGAGCCACCGCATCCAGCTAGTTCGTTGTTTTCTAATTTGTATCCATTATGGAGAAATAAAATTTGTACATTGTTATTATGACTACTTAATATGCTATGAAACTATCCTTTCATAGAAAGTCAACATAACTGAAATGATCAGTAAGTTGATAAATATTCCTTTGGGGGAAAAAAAGTAGTTTATATGTGTTCATGTTACACAAAGACATATATTATTATAAAATGGTGCTTAATATTCTTATCATAAAAATACAGTTTACATATTTTATAATCTTAGTTTCACAATAGCAAACAAAATTGTCATTGATCTTATCAAATTAATTTTTATGATGACTATAGTAAATAAAATTTATATATTTACCATCTTCATCCAAATGCTTTGTATGCACTTGCTCATTTAGGAATAATAATTTGTGGCAACATGGCTAAAATGAGAAAATAAAATAAATACATTTCAAATATGCAGAGTGAATGACTGAAAATTAAATGGGAATTTTATCTTTGACATATGGGAAAGCATTTTATATGATTTTTACTTTTTTTTTTTAGTAATTCAACTGAATTGGCCCCCAAAATATACATAAGCAGCAAAAGAATAATCTGGAAATATGTTCTAGAACTTGAATGCTGAGAATCTTTTGTTGCTTTCTAGTCGGTTCTGCATTTTCTACTGTCAATGTTATTCATGATTTTTAAAAATCCCCCCGAGTGTGCACAGTGTTGTTTGACTCATTTTGTGAGAAGGACTCATATAAACACTGAAAGGCCAAATTTAGCCTGGAATACAAAATCGACTTGTATGAGGCTCATCACAAAGTTGATAAGTGATTAGATGCATTTTGTATTAATGTTAGTAGAGTAACAGTTCCAAAATACCTTTTAGTCTTACAAGTATTTTCCAAAATGTTAAGCATTTTGACTTATGACCCAACAATGATACATTTCCAGCATTGCGTACAGGATTTAGGAGAGAGTAGTTTCTCTGGGTCTTCATATGCCAGTTCCCTGGGTCAGTCGGAAAAGATTCTTGGGACAGATCCTGGAAATGTGGCATAAGAGAGAATGTTAGTTATGCAGGGTATTCACAAATGTATGCAGTGCCACTCACTGACATCTACAAAGGGTCCATTTTATAACTTGTCAAAGAAGCTATTGTGGCAGAATGACACCAGAGAAGAGCTGTCAGTTCTATTATTAAATTGACATTCCGCACATGCTGCTTTCAGATGGAAGCCCTTAATGAACTTAGTCTGCCCCTTTTTTCCCCTACACCATTTACTGTCTTCTTTCTTATCTGCTATTCAAATAGTCATCAGTTGATGTTAAAGTGTTGGACAAGTGAGCCCTACAAGAAGCCATCCTTCTGGGTCATTGACAGCTCTTTTAAACACCTGGGAAACAGTCTTCATGACATGTCTGTTGCTCAAGGATGCTACAGCGATTGCTACAGAAACTATGACATCTCCCAGGGTATTGTCAATCAAGCATTTGAGGGTAAAAACAAGAACAACAAAAAAAGTGTGTTTTAAAGCAAGACAATAAATAGTACTGTAATCCTACTTGTGAAAAGGAAGAAGAACAGTGCATTGTCTTCATCTGTGGAGCACAACACCAAACTCTTGGATGTTTTTGACAATAAAAAGTAAAGGGCACATGCCTTAGTGAAATTTAGGGTTAGACACAAGCTGGTTGTTAATTCTCTTGGGATCTCCATTGTTCTCTTTGTCACTGGAGTCATGTGTGCTAAACAGGCATTCTGTGAAGAAAGTGCCCCACCATCCTGATCATTTAATGCCATTCTTATTGTTAAGTATCACCCAAGCCTAAATTTAACAGGTAGCGAGTCTTGTTATCCTGCCTGCTGTGAGTCCTCTATGAGGATGACAAGCACGAGGAGATGGCTAACTTTTGTTCTCAGAGGTGTCTTGTTGTGGATATCCAGTGAGTGACAGCTGTTGGGAAGAAGGACAAGAAGATCTTTACATCTGTTTACTGCCCTGAAGTTTCTTCTTTCCCTCTCGCGTTGACTATTGTCATTCATGGACGAATGAAAATTCCTACCCTTCCAATGCAGATGTCTCAGAGCTATGGAGCTAGAGGGCTACTAAGAGGTGATCACTACATGAGAAATAAAAAGCAGATCAGGCTCACTGTTTAGTGGAATGCTGTGATAGTCTGGCTATTAGAAACAAACATTCCTAACATTCTTAACAAGGCATTTCATTCTATATTACTCTTTGTATAAAGCAGAAAGCTTAAATACTATATATTTTCATTATGTAGTCAGTAGAATGTGGTAGCTTTTAAAATTTTTGGATTATGTCGCAACTGTTTTAAGTTTTTTGATTTCTTATTGCAGCCTGTATTACTTATTATACCTAATAAACCAGTAGTAAGATGACAGATTCAGCCATAGTTTTGCATTTTCAAGTATTGGAGATATTTTGGTTCGTTTGCTTCTTAACAAATAGTTGGGACTCACAATTCTGTAATTTGTCACTAGATTATTACCTAATGATTTTTTACCCCAAATCTGAAAGTAATAAAATCTGAGTTTTAGAAACCATAATAGAGAATGTTCCTGAATGAACAAACCAAGTTGAGGGAATTCTACAGTCCATTATGTTATCTAAAACTTTCTGAAAAATGTTTTACTGTAATATATAATTTACTCAATGTAAGTGGCTTTGTACAATGGTGCTAAAGAAAATCCTGTCTGCAAATTACTGGCATTTGGATAAGCATCTAGAGACTGTGTTATGCGGTCAAAATGAAAAGCCAAGACTAACATACAATTGTACTTCCCGTCTTAAGAAAGGATTGAATTATCTGTAGTCATAGGAGGAAAAAAATCAGTGTCTTTAGAAGTAGAAATATGTAGTAAATGAATATAAAACCTTGAAATATATGTCAGATAAAAAAATCAAGAACCTCAAATTTAGTACATTCACCTAATTTTTTTCTTACGAATGAACTGACTATATATATAAGTGTATATGTGTGTGTTTGGGTGTATTGTCAACAGAAAAGAAGCCATACTCTGTAAAATAATTTAAAGAGGTTTATTCTGAGCCAAATTTCAGGATTATGCCCCAGAGCCACAC
Organism: Perodicticus potto; assembly: GCA_963574655.1. Taxonomy (NCBI): domain Eukaryota; kingdom Metazoa; phylum Chordata; class Mammalia; order Primates; family Lorisidae; genus Perodicticus; species Perodicticus potto. The sequence goes on from CAUYRH010085055.1 coordinate 30,530, forward strand.
CCAAAAAGCCTTGAGCAGGTATACCTGTTGTGGTGAAATTATAGTTTTACATCTTTCATAGAGATAAGAATTATAGGTGGGTGGCACCTGTGGCTCAAAGGAGTAGGACCCTGGCCCCATATACTGGAGGTGGTGGGTTCAAACCCAGCCTTGGCCAAAAACTGCAAAAATAAATAAATAAATAAATAAATAAATAAATAACAACTATAAGTGAAATCATAAATCAATACATCATGGAAAGCTTTCATTGGTTTGAACCCCCAAAATGTAGCATCTCTAAGTGGGTTCCCACAGGTTATAGGTGGGTTTAAAAATTCTTCAGTTCTTAGCAGTGCAGAAGCTTTTTAGTTTGATCAGGTCCCAGTAGTGTATTTTTGGTACTGCTTCAATTGCCTGGGGAGTCCTCCTCCTAAATACAGGGAAAAGGGAAAGGGAGGGGAGGTGAGGGGGGAGGATGGGTGGAGGGAGGGCAATCGGTGGGATCACACCTAAGGTGCATCTTAGTAGGGTACTGGTGAAACTTATTAAATGTAGAGTATCAATGTCTTTATATAGTGATTAAGAAAATGCTATGAGGGCTATCTCTCACAGTACGATCAAAATGTTTCTGAGTGTATATGAAGCATATTCTGC
>CAUYRH010085056.1:0-14342 GCA_963574655.1 Perodicticus potto
AATGACGGCTACTACCAAAAAATGGCCGGGCGTTGTGGTGAATGCCTGTAGTCCCAGCTACTTGGGAGGCGGAGGCAGGAGACTCGCTTGAGCCCAGGAATTGGAGGTTGCTGTGAGCTGTGATGTCACAGCACTCTATCCGGGGTGACAGCTTGAGGCTCTGTCTCAAAAGAAAAAAAAAAAAAAAGAAAGAAAGTGAGCTAGTATGAACTAAAGTAAAATCTTAAGCTGCCCCCAGCCAACTGAATGGATCCCCCCTTAGCCAATGGGGCACCTCCCCCCCCCAAACCCCCTTGAGGGTTTGAGAAAACCCTCAAAGCTGAGTTGTCAGTCATGAGGAGGAGGTCAGACGAGCCTAGTTATGCCCCTTCCCGTTTGGAGTTACTCTTTCTTTTCTTTTTTTTTCTTTCTTTTTTTTTTTTTTTGCATTTTTTGGCTGGGGCTGGGTTTGAACCTGCCACCTCCAGCATATGGTGCCAGCACCCTACTCCTTTGAGCCACAGGCGCTGCCCTGGAGTTACTCTTTCTAATCATAAGATTTGACAAAATCATTAACTTATCTAAGGCCATGTAAGGCAAAGATTATACCAAACCTGCAGGTCATCGATTTACTTAACATATCACTTGAGTCTCATATATGTGCCAGTGGTCTGTCTCTGCTTAACAGACTTCCTTGGCTCGGCGCCCATAGCACAGTGGTTACAGTGCCAGCCACATGCACCAAGTGTGGTGGGTTTGAACCTGACTGGGCCAACTAAACAACTGCAACAAAAACTACCCAGGCATGTGGCAGGCGCCTGTAGTCCCAGCTACTCAGAAGGCTGAGGCAAGAGAATCGCTTAAGCCCAAGAGTTTGAGGTTGCTGTGAGCTGTGACGCCACAGCACTCTACCGAGGGTGACATAGTGAAACTCTGTCTCAAAACCCCCCCACCAAACCCCAGACTTCCTTATCTGAAAATATTATGAACCTTTTGACAAAGCCTTATTTCTTGATCAAATTACAAATCAAAGAATCTTTAACCAACCTATAATTCTCCACTTTATTGAGATGTCCTGCCCTTGGGGGCCAAACCAATGTGCATCTTTCAGGTACTGATGTATGACTTTGTGAGTAATTTCTGCCTCCCTAAAGCATAGCAAACCAAACTGTAACCCAACCATGGCAAGACCACTTGCTCAAGGGGGTATCCAAGGCCACGATCACAAATATTTGGCTCAGAATAGACCTCTTTGAATTAGTTTACAGGATTCGAGGTCTTTTCCATTGACAAAAGCAACCCCACTTATGAGTATATATCCAAAAGAATTGAAAGCAGGGTCTTGAAGCAGCCTCATGATTGTAGCTGCAGTACTCACAACAGCCTGGAGGTGGAAGCAGCCACAGGGTCCATGGGTAGATGGCAGGGTAAATAAAATGTGCAAAGAATGCAATTTTATTCAGCCTTTAAAGGGAAGGAAATTCTGACACATGCTACAAAAAGGACGGATCTTGAGGACATTCTGCTAAGAGAAATAAGTCAGTCATGAGAAGATAAATACACATGATTCCATCTATAGGAGGAACCTAGACAGTGGGTCAAATTTATAGAGACAGAGAATAGAATGGCAGGTGCCAGGGGCTGGGGAAGGAACTGGGGAATCAGTGTTTCATGGGTGCAGAGTTTCAGTTTGAAAGGATGAAAAAGCTCTGGGGATGGATGGTGGTGATGGCTGTGTAACAGTGTACATACACTTAGCAATCCCCAATCTTTTTGATACCATGGACCAGTCCCATGGAAGACAAGTTTTCCAAGGACCAGGGCTGGGGGTTTGTTTCAGGATGACTCAAGTGCATTGCATTGATTGGGCACTTTATTTCTATCATTATTACACTGTTATATATAGTGAAGTAATATACAACTCACCATACTGCAGAATCAGCAGAGCCCAGAGCTTGTTTTCCTGCAGCTGGATGGCCCCATCTGGGGGTAATGCAGAGACAATGACAGATGAAGCTTCTCTGGCTCACCTGCTGCTGGGTGGCCTGGGTCCTAACAGGGGTCGGGGACCACAGATGTAACTATACACTTCAAAATAGTCAAGACGGTTAATTTGATGTTATTTTTTAACCACAAGAAAAAAGAAATAAGCACATATAAAAAACCCAATTTGGACCCAGGTAAGGAGAGACTTTATGCGGAAGGGTTTTTGTAAGAGGAGGAAGGTCTAACAAGGAGAAGGCTCCGAGCATGAGCTCTGCAGCATCAGAGCCCAGGCAGAGGCCGGGAAGTCCAAACAGGCTGGTGAGGGTGGGTGGCCGGGCCGAGGGAGACCGGGAGTTCAGGGACCTGGGGAAGAACAGAGGCTGATCAATGTGATGCCCACCTTGGTCAGTGGGGACAAATGGTTAAGCTAATCTTTGATGATATAAAGAATGAGACTTTGGAGGGTCTGTATCAGGCTTTGTCCCAGGCAAATAAGGGGGCATCTACTGGTCTTTCAAAGTCCTCTGGGGAAGGTTGGTTCTTTGCCATGAGCCACTTTCTTGGTGGGAGTATTTCTCAATCCCCGCTGTTTTCCAGAAGTGCAGACTCAAGTAAGATGGAACAGATGAGCCTCAGGGAGTGTCTGCCTTTTTTTTTCTAGTGCAGAGTAGACATCAGTGAACAAGCACTGAATGAGTGAATGGATGAATTGCACCGGGGAGCAACCATCACGAGCTGTCCGAGAGGTTTCATGGGGACGATGGTATTCAACGGGGAACCTGAAGGAAGGACACAGTCGATGGTGTCCAGGAGGATGAATGGTCAGGATCACAGCAAAACGCTCAAGGTAAGGGAAGGCGGGACAAGAGGTGTTTACAGGTGCGTGTGACACGTGTCCTTAAGGACACAGAAACCTCTCCAGTTACTTCAAATAGAAAGCAGTTAAGATAAAGAATGATTTGCTCCTGGAGCTGTTGAAAGGTAGAAAGGAGCAAATGTTTGGCCCTGCTTCAATGCCCCTTTCTTCTGGGCACCCATTCTCTCCCTTTCCCTCCTCCCCATCCTTGACAGCCTTGGGCATGAGCAAGGGAGCGTCTGAGCCTCAGTCTCTGCCAGCCGCAGGCCACTCACCCAGCAGAGCCCTCCATATGCGCTGGGCCAGGCCCCCTCCAACTGCTATCGTGATGGGTTCCCTGTACTTGCCCTGGGGGTACAATCGTGGAACCTATGCTCTTCAAACAGACCTCCCAACTGTGCAAACAAAATCCAGGGAAGCAGGGCTCCAATCTAGCTGCACAGTCAGGGGCAAGCTCCTCTCATCAGCCCTGGAATTTAGGGTCTCATGAAGGTGACCTGGAGCAGCCAGAGACTCAGCCTTCCCAGAGCTGGTGACAAGTGGGCAGAACAGCAGCCTGACCCCTGACCAGGTCGCAGTGATGAAAGGAGGGTCCCAGAAGCTCAGGAAGCCCATGGGCCGTCCCTGTATTATCCCCAGGCCCAGCGTCTAGCAGCAGCAATGTGGCCGAACAGGAAGTAAAAGCTGGTCACTCAGACCCCACTATACCTGTGTGAGCTCCACCCCCAGCTCCCGACCCTCTCTCTCCAGCCAGACTGAATCTCTGCAGACCTCCCACCCACTGTCCAACCTTCTACGGCCACATTTCTGCACCTGTCCTTCCTGCAGGGGCCTCATGTCCTCAGCCCTAGCAGCTGTTGTATAACTCAGCTTCTACCGTAAGCCCCCCTCACACCACGTGGGGACTGTTCCCCACCAGGGCACATAGCACAGTCTTCATGGCTGTGAGTAACAGTCACCTAGGTTCCTCTGGGCCTCAGTTTCCTCCTCCATTCATTGGTATTGGTCACACACCTACAGCATAGGGTCACTCCAATGCCCACCAGGCACGCCAGCTGGACATGTGGATGTCACCACCCCTCCCTGCCCTCTTTCCCCCGTGGACATTTGTGATCACAGCAATGCGTGGTGGCCTCTGTTGAAACACTGAGTTACAGCTGAGCTTCTCACCCTTGCCTGTGCCCAGTTCACCTGAGGACCTCATTCAATGCAGAGTGTGCGTTAGCAGCTCTGGCATGGCCAGCGTGGATCACAGTTGTTTGGGCTTCCTCCCCCACAGTCCCACCAGGGTTTGCTGTGTTTCCTGGACAGCCAGGGTTACACGGGGATGCTGTGGACAGGTAACTGCTGTTTGGCCTCTTTGCCGCTGCTGTTCCCCCAATATAAAAGTGTGTGGGACTTGCCACTGGTGCGGACTTCCATCCTCGCTCCCCTGCCTCCATTCCTAATCGGGGCATTTGCATTACACGAGCCAGCGCCCACCTGCTGTTCACAGACCACGTTCTGAGGAGCCAGGCAGGACCACCCCGATGCAGGGAAGCCCTTCCAGCCAGCCTTCCTCTGAGCCAGGGTACAGGCCAAGCGTTCTGCTGCAATGTCCCACTTTATTTCTTAATAGCCCTCTTTTTACAAATAAGGAAACTGAGGTCTAGAGAGAAGTTAGAGACTTTTCAAGTTATACAACTGACGCATGGCCTTCAACTGAGGCTGTCCACTGCCAGGGCCCATGCTTAAAACAGCAACAGAGAAATTAAAAAAAAGAATTATCATATCTGGATAATTACTAGGTACCAGCCCAGAATCTTAGACATTCATTATCTCCTTCAATAACACAGCAGCCCTGTGGGCACCTGTCAGCATTATCAACTCATATAACAGAAGGGACAATTGATCACTGCATGACTGGCCCTAAGTGTCAGAGCTGGGCCTGAGTCCAGCTTCCCTGATGTGCACGGGTGCAGTGCTGGTGCCTGCTCCCCATTTACCACCGTAAGGCCCAAGTTAGTGCCCAGGTTGCCGGAACAAATGACCACAAGCTGGGGGAGGGGGAAGCTCACCCAACAAAAACTTCTTCACTCACTGTTCTGGAGGCCAGAAGTCCAAAGTCAAAGTGGTCACAGGACCCCCTCCCTCTGACCACTTCAGGCCATAGCCAACTCCGAGCTCACACTGTGACCATAAGTTTGGTGCTTGTTTCCATGGTCAAACTGCGAAGGCCACGTGGCTTGAGGAAAAGGAAAAAGAAGTTCATTAATTTGCTGGCAAATGAGGAGAATAGCTGACTCCCATCTTAAAACACCAACATCTTAACTTTAAACAGAAATACAGAGCTTTTAAAGGGGGGTTTTCAGCTTGCAGCTATTGCTGTTAGACTGTAGGTGATGCTTCTGATGGACTCATCTCCAATGACGATCGTCTCATGACCTCTGCCTGATAATTCTGTGATGCTATCTCCTGTGGTCCAAAAAACAACAACAAAAAACCCCTCAAAACATGGACACTCCCTTAGCCCTGTGAATACCGGCCTCAGGAGGGGCTGAAAGTTTCCCAGAAAGGGTGAGGGGGCTTTAAAGAGAAAGCTTATAAAACATTTTTGCTCTTCTTTGGGCCTTTGCCTCTGTTACATACTCCCATCGTCAATTTTCCCCTCTCATGTCTATAGGACAAAGGGCAACGCCATCATCGCACCACTTCTTACTCACTTGGAATGACGTTTTCCATGGTAGGTTTATATTTACTTATGCCATTGTAAAGCTTTGGCAGTAGATTTACAAAATTAAAGTGGGCAACAGAATACCAGGTGGGAGAGGGCACAAACAACAACTACAAGTATGAGAACAGACCAGATGGAGATGGAAGAGGGTACCTGGTATCTAAGACACCTGTGGAGGGTCTCACTGAGGGCCCTCGCTACCCATCACCCTGCCCACAACGTCCAAAACAGGGCTGGGCAAGACAGAAACATGGGACCTCTGAGGACAGGGCTGTTAGTTGTGTCCCACTGGGGCCGCTGCAGGTTCAGAAATCACAGGACAGCAAACCCAGCAGTGAGACAGATCAGCAGAAGAGGTGGTAGCCTGGGGAATCCTCATAAGGAGTTGCCTCATCATCAACGTTTTCATTTTTCCCCCTTTTCAGCAGGTGCTTTAGATCCCTGAAGCCCGGCCCACCCACTGGGGTGTGGGTCCTCTTCTTCTGTGGGGCATCTCTTGACTCTGGCAAGATGGGCCAACAATCTCAAGGAGCCTTGCGTTGTTAGAGGGTTTTCTCAGGGGCCCTTCTACCTCTCTGCTTCCAGCTGGGGCAGGGACCCGAAAGATGTAAACTCATGCCCAGTGCTCAGCACCTGACCCGCTGGTTTGGCAGGCTGCTTTACTCTGCTTCCCCTACCCATGGTTACATGCCATACTTGCCTTGGGGTGTCAGGCCGGGATCTCTGAGATGTTTCACAGAGGCTACCTTTATTAGGAGGGGGGCAAACAGCAACACCTTATCCCACTCTTGCTGGGTTGCATGCATCAGTCCCAGGACGCACGCAATTTCCATTCTAGGTGTAGGGCTCTGCTTACTCGCTGGGTTACCTCTGATATAAAGGATGGTCTGTTATCACTCTGCATGGAGGAGAAGAGTCGTGAACATCTGGATGACCTTCAGGGTCACTGAGTCCATCAGGTGCAGCTCCTTGGAGAACTCACCAAGTTCCCCTGGGGGTCTGCTTGAAGAAGTCTGTGGGATACCTCAGAACACTGTGCAGCGGGTCCGGGTACAGACGGTGGGGAACAAAGATCCCCGTCCCCCGTGGACACCACCATGGAGTGGCCAAACACAGTGATACCTTGTGAAGTGCCCAGTGCCCTGTAGACACTCAAATGACCCTTAGTGTGCTCCTGGGTCCTGCTGACGATGGGATGTTGGTCCAATGGTCAGAAGCCAGGGTGGCACTGTGGTTACACAAGGAGAGGAAAAAGCTCAGGAAGGGAATAAACAGTCCAGGGGCCTTCATGGAGGCCAGCTCTGTCTCCCTCTGACCCTGGCCTTCTGCAGCGCGGCTGTGCTGCTGGGGTAGCTGCCTGCCCACAGTGTCCACCACCAGCATGTCATTCTCCACCTGCCTGGACTGCTGGTGTCCATCCATCATCCTGTCGTCTTCCAAGGCCTGTTCCTGCCCCACGTTGGCGTATGCACACAGGAGTTCCACAAAGGCCCTGTCCCAGGCCATCAGCTCTTGTTGGGAGCCCACTTCAGAGCAAGTTCCTTCAGAAGGGTTCTGGTAGCTTTAGACACTCTCTACATTCGGGTAGGACAAGCCTCCACCCAGCCTGAAAAGGTACCTACTAATATAAGCTCAGGCATCTGAGTGAACCTGCCAGTCATTGAAAGGGTGGGTCTCCACATTAGGTTCCCTGGGCAGCAGGTGTTTCGAGAGCATAAAGGATGGCTCTGAGTTATCTGTCAAAAGGGGACCCTTTTGCTGGGCACCCGTAGCACAGGGGTTACGGCGTTAGCCACATGCACCGAGGCTGGAGGGTTTGAGCCTGGCCTGGGCCAGCTGAACAACAATGACAACTACAACAAAAAAGGGGGGGCCCTTAAATGAGGTCCCAGCAAACCGGTTAAGACATCATACCCATAATGTGTGTAATCATGTAGGCACTTCATAAAAGGCCACAGGATTTGGCCTCCACTTAGCTGTGCCATTCCAAACTCAAAGCCCCAGTCTTCAGTTTTAAAGGGGATTCATTTTGATCTAAATCCAGCTGGGCTATCAAAGGCCCCAAGGCATCTCTGCCAGCAGCCAGATTCCTTTTTGCAATGTGTCACCCCTTTTGGTGACCAGGACAGTGCATGATGGCCACCTGCCTGGGTTCAACCACAACCCGCATCAGAGCCATTATTCCAGCAGCAGACTTAATATCCTCATTTCCTGCCACCAGGAGCTCCCTTTTCTTCCAAATGGTACCATGAGCACGCCCGACCATAAAGGCCTATTTAAATGTTCACCTCCCTTCCACACACACTGCAGAACTGAAGAGCTCTGGGTACAGCAATCAGCGCAGCTTCTGGGGCTGAAGCCTCAGGCAGCACTGCCATTGTCTCCATCCAGCACCTGTCATTCTGTGACCACGGCAAATACAGCCCTTCATTGTCCACTGCCCATAAAGCTGCTCCTGTTGGCGGAAAGATCTCAACCTGCCTCTGGCATCTGCGATCTGAGAGATAATCCTGCTGGAACAGAAGGCCCCCAGAGCCCCTAGACATTCAGCTGCAAAGGCTCGTTCTCTTCTGCTGGTCACAGGGGGCGGGACTGAGAGCAGACACAGGGTACTCTCACAACACACAGGCACCGAGGCCGTCCTCACTCCGTCCTGCCCCGTGGCTTTGACAACTGTGCACTGCTGTGGGGTGTCTCCCAGCACCTGTACTAAGACTTCAAGGCTCATTCCTTATTTTTCATGAACACATAATTTAAATTCTTCCTGCAAATCAGGCAACCCCAAAACAGGGCAGTCATAATGTTCTGCTTTAGTTTGTTTTCTTTAATCGGCATTTTGAGAGTCAGTGGTCCAGACCAGGGGTCCCACATCTGTTCCTTTAAAGACCTGTACAAGGGTTTTGCTATTAGTCCAAAGTTTGGGATCCAGATGTGACAGAACCCAGCCTCCATTCCCCTGAATCTGCACAGCTGCTGTGGGCTCCCTTGATAGTTTGGAATACCAGATAAGTAACTGATATTTGAAAATCTGCCCACGTCCTCCACTATGCCCCCATCAAGAAGGGCAAAAGAGCCCTTTTAAGCCCCTACAGCAACATAGTCCCATAGCACCAATAGGGCACCCTAGTCGCCATTAGGACGCTCTAATAGAGGAGCCTGCCATTCACCTGTGATTGAGCACCATTGGTTGTCACTTATGCAAGGTCATTAACGGCATGTGGGCCCTGCCCCAGTCTACACTCACTGGTGTGGGGAATTTAAACTTTCTGCACATCCTGCGGTCTGCTAGCCTGTAAAGCCTTACTTTTTGGTGGCTGCCTTCTTGCAAATGCTGCAACTACGTGCAGGTGTGTTGAGGCCCAAGTTTTCAAGCAAATTGCTCTGAGACGGCAGCCTCCTGAGTGCTTCCCCCAGCCCAGGTGCTCAGCCTGCAGGAGCTCAGCAATGCACCTTAGGGAGCTTCTGCCCTGTCCCAGCCCCTGATGCTCCTGTTACTTGCCCAGGTCACCAGGTTCAGCTGTGGAAGTGGTGGCAGGAGTGGCTCCAGCTCTACTCTCTGGGGTCTGTCTCCTGGACCCCTGCAACAAGCTCCTCAGCTGCTGCTCACCTCTCGCTGCCTCACTGCTGCCCCCAGCCCCATGCCCAGCTGTGGAGCACCAGACATGGCCAGTGCTGGGGGCTGGGCTACTTCTGCCCATGCAGCTCGGTGCCATGTATTCCCCACTGTCAAATGAACCTGGGGCTCCTGTGGGGCTGTTTTGATTGGAGCCACTAGTGAGGCAGGGAGCTTGAGGATCACTTGAGTCCAGAGTTTGAGGCTGCTGTGAGCTGTGATGACGCCACGGCACTCTAGCCTGGGTAACAGAGTGAGACTCTATCTCAAAAAAAAAAATAAAAGAAAAGAAAAAGGAAAAGAAAAAATCATTGTTACCCTGGGGGTTTCTTGTTACCTGGAGTGCTAATAGTATTCTTTCTTTCTTTTATTTTTTTCTAGACACAGAGCGTCACTTTGTTGCCCTCTGTAGAGTGCGGTGGCATCATAGCTCACAGCAACTTCCAGCTCTTGGCTTTAGGCGATTCTCTTGCCTCAGTCTTCCGAGTAGCTGGGACTACAGGTGCCTGCCACAGCGCCTGGATTTTTTTTTGGTTGCAGTTTGGCAGCGGCCGGGTTCAAACCCGCCACCCTCGGTATATGGGGCCAGCACCCTGCCCACTGAGCCACAGGCACCGCCACCAGATAGTATTCTTTCTAATGTCTTTCCTTTTTACAAAAAGCACACTGATTGTACTTCAACCTAGAGTGACTTCTTCTGTCCTTTTTACTGTCTCAAAGGATCCTGCCAGCTGTGCTTGTGCAATCAAACCCCTATCTGATATTATGAATTGGAAATTGTCCTGGCCAGGCTATGGGTGCCCTGTGGTTACACTGAGTTCTGGGGCTGGGTATGACCTCTGGTGGAGGGCATGTGAGGAAAGCTGCTCCCACGAGTGCCCTCCATGCCCCCCACAACAGGGGCCCCAGCAGCAGGAGCCTGAGTGTGGCCGAGCCCTCGGCGCCTTCCCAGTGCATGGGGAGCTGGCAGTGGGGGACCAGGTTCGTGAAATCCAATCTGGTTAATCTCTCCCCAGTTTTATCACACGGTCTTTTCAGCCTCTTTATTATGTGATGGCAAGAAAGATTGTACAGACGGGATCTTATCCCCTTTACCTTTGACAAGATGATTTCAGGTGTGAGATGATATAATAATTTAACATTTCATTCAAGAGCCACTTCTCCTCACACTCCAGCACATACATAGAATTGAATTATCGCAATGCAGTTCTCTTTTAGGAGTAGAGTTATAGCTGTAAGTCAGCCTTTCAGCCAAGGTTCTCCTCGAGGGGCTTTCTGGTGGAACAGCAATGGAGCCTCACAAACAGTAGGAACACACATGGCCGGACAAGTGGGCAATGCAGGAAATCCCAATGCAGGTGATCTCAAGGCCAAGGCCTTACCAACCAAGGGGGACTGGACAAATGAGAAGAAAAGTCTCAAATGAGAACAAACACCTCCTAATCCAAAAGCAAATGAATTCCTCAGGTTTCCTAGTTCCACTCAAATGCACCCCCAAATAGTACCCACAGACAAATGTCCTGGCACAGGGCTGGAAGACTCAAAGACCTCCCCCATGGGGATGCAGTCAAGGGTCTGGGTGTGCACCCAGGGAGTAATCAGGGAAATTACTCAAAAAATGGCCAAGGCATCACAACCTTTTCTAAATCTGCCTCCTTTTCTGTTGCAGGAAGACGTGGCGCAATGGAGAGAAAGAGCACCCAAACACCATGTTTATAAGAGAAAGGGCTTTATTTCAGCCCATGGAGCTTACAGCATGGAAAAATGCAGAATAGCCGCACTTCCTGCCTGGCTTGGTCTTTCCTTTTTTATCTCCAGTGAAAAACTTCCAACCCACAGGTACTTTTCTCATTGGTCAGTTTGAATGAAGTGGGAGATGCTGTTCCAACTCCCACGGAACTACATGATTTCACAGAAGTGGAAATTTCCAGGTTCCAGGAAGTCAAGTCTACAAATTCCCAAGAGCTGGGTCACCATGGAGAGGACCCCGCAGGTGTATCCTCGTGGTCTCCTGGAGAAGGCCTGTTCTCCTAGACCTTACCCTTCTCGGGTATCCTCTCTCATTCCCCCTCTTGACACTCCACATATATTTTAATTTGAGGGTCTCAGTTTGCTTCTGCAGGAGCCGGTATTAATCGCTTTTCACATTTGAGTTGACATCACTTTCTACAAAATCTAAGGCCCAGAAGTATTTCTGATCTGTCCTATAGTTTCTTTCCCAGTTCCTTCTGCTGCAGCATCCTTCCATGACATACAGGCGGTAAACTCCAGAGTCACCTGGCTGGGCTTTCCTATTTCTCTGGGCTGGACTAGCACTCAGGTATCAGGACTATGACTTCTCTTGGGTTCTCTCCCCAGGCCTTAATTGTACCATAGATGAGTATATATGAGTTTTCACTTTTCCCTGTGTCACCCATGGAGCACTGTATCTGACTATGAGCACAAGCTCCCTTCTGAGCGCCTTCACATTCATAGAAGCCATGAAGGAGTCACCCTTTGTCCTATCTCAGTGGTGTGGGTACACAGATTACATCTCTCCTTCCCTTTCCCCAAGGCCCAAAGTTCAATTAAGACAAGTCCCGTGAGGACTTTCCTCAGGCTTCAGCCGTGCGTTGGCCAACCAGCTCCCAGTATGTGGCTGGAGCAGGGCATGTTGGCTGTCTTAAAAGTTAGCTTTGCTTCCCATGGGGCAGTGAAGCTCTCTTCAGCCAGCTTTGAGGAATCCAGGCGAGGATCCTCTCCACCTTTGCTGCTGTGTGTGTGATCAGGATGATAGTGTAAAGTCCTTTCTACCTTGGTTGAACTCTGCTCCTTGACCTAGCCTTGATTCCCTCGATACCCCAGAGAGAAGGTATACGGATAGAAAACATCAAACAGAACACGGTTCATTACCCAAGTGGAGATTTTCCTTTCTACTCTTCCTAGGGCTTTTGTCTGTCCAATTCAGTCTCTCCCAATTCTTTCAGGAGTCCCTGCTAAATTGCAGAGGACTGACAGAGGCCTCTTTGAACATCACCAATGGCAAGGCCTGTATCCAATTAAGCTTTGCTTCCTAGAAGAGTTTGAAGATTCCTGCTCTTATGACCCTGTTCATGCACCCTACCCTACCCAGGCTTTGAGGCCTGTATGTCACATATAGTTTCCAGGTGATATCCAAAGCTTTAGCTATCATTTGCACTATTTCTGTTATGAAGCCTAGCCCATTGTCAAATTTAAACCAGAGTGGCAACCTAAACCATGAGATGATTTCTCTGGGCAACACTTTTACTACTTCAGGAGCCCTGTTCATCTTGGTGGGGAAGGTTTCCACCTATTCCAAGTATGTGCAGATCAGAATTAGTAAGCTCCAGTTTCCTCTATATTTGTTGTTGCATTTGCCATGGCAGCCTTCTTCATGAAGTCTTTACCCAGGCCGATATCTTCTAGTGTTTTTCCTATGCTTTCTTTTCCACTGCTGGTGGAACAGTAAACTAACACAACATTTTTGGAAGGAAATATGGAGAACCCTCAAAGAACTCAAGCTAGACCTCCCATTGATCCTGGAAATCCCATTACTGGGCATCTACCCAGAAGGAAAAAAATCCTTCTACCATAAAGACACTTGCACTAGACTGTTTATCACAGCTCAATTTACAATCACCAAAATGTGGAAACCGCCTAAATGCCCACCAACCCACCAAATGCTTGTTAACCCAAGAATGGATTAACAAGCTGTGGTGTATGTATATCATGAAATGCTATTCAGTCATTAAAAAAGATGGAGACTGTGAATATTGATTTTATATCCTGAGACATTACTTTACTTTTTGATGACTTCCAGGAGTCTGTGATTGAGTCTTTGGGGTTCTCTAGGTATAAGATAATATCGTCAGCAAAGAGGGAGAGTTTGACCTCTTCTGCTCCCATTTGGATGCCCTTTATTTCCTTATCTTGCCTGATTGTATTGACTAGAACTTCCAGCACTATGTTGAATAGTAATGGTGACAGAGGACAACCTTGTCTGGTTCCAGTTCTAAGTGGAAAAGCTTTCAGTTTTACTCCATTCAGTAACATACTAGCTGTGGGTTTGTCGTAGATAGCTTTGATCAGGTTAAGAAATGTTCCACCTATGCCTATAGTCTTCAGTGTTCTAATTAGAAAAGGATGATGGATTTTATTGAATGCTTTTCTGAATCTATTCAGTGGATCATATGGTTTTTGTTTTTACTTCTGTTGATATGGTCAATAACGTTTATGGATTTGCATATGTTAAACTAGCCTCGTATCCCTGGGATGAAACCTACTTGATCATGATGTATGATCTTTTTGATGATAAGCTGTAATCTATTGGCTAGGATTTTGTTGAGAATTTTTGTATCTATATTCATTAGTGAAATTGGTCTGAAGTTCTCCTTTTTCGTTGGGTCTTGTCCTGGTTTTGTCATGAAGGTGATGTTTGCTTCGTAGAACATGTTGGGTAAGATTCCTTCCTCCTCTGTTTTTGGGAATAATTTCTGCAGTATGGAATAAGCTCTTCTTTGAAGGTTTGAAAGAATTAAGTTGTGAAGCCATCTGGACCAGGTCATTTTTTGTTGGGAGATATTTTTTGTTGTTTCTTTGATCTTAGTACTTGAAATTTGTCTGTTCAGGAGATCTATTTCTTCCTGGCTAAGTCTATTGATCCATTTCCTTCACATTGTCAAATTTCTGGTCATAGAGTTTCTTGTAGTATTCACAAGTAATCTCTTGAATCTCTGTGGCATCTATTGTTATTTACCCTTTATCAGTTCTGATTGAGATTCCTAGAGATTTTACTTTTCTATTCCTAGTGAGTCTGGCCAAAGGTGCATCTGTTTTATTTATTTCTTCAAAAATCCAACTCCTTGTTTCATTGATTTTTTTTAATGATTATTTTGTTTTCAGTTTCATTGATCTCTGATTTAATTTTGGATATTTCTTTTCTTCTGCTGGGTTTAGGCTTTGATTGTTCTTCTTTTTCCAATTCCATAAGATGGCTTGTGAGTTTGTTGATGAGCTCTCTTTCTGTTTTTCAAATGTAGGCATTTAAAGCAATAAACTTTCCTCTCAGGACTGCTTTTGCAGTATCCCACAGTTTTTGGTAGCTTGTGTCTCCATTGTTTTTTTTTTTTTTTTTTTTGAGACAGTGCCTCAAGCTGTCGTCCTGGATAGAGTGCCGTGGCATCACAGCTCACAGC
>CAUYRH010085057.1:0-51740 GCA_963574655.1 Perodicticus potto
TTATTTTTTTGAGACAGACCCTCAAGCTGTCACCCTGGATAGAGTGCTGTGGCATCACAGCTCACAGCAACCTCCAACTCCTGGGCTCAAGCGAGTCTCCTGCCTCTGCCTCCCAAGTAGCTGGGACCACAGGCGCCCGCCGCAATGCCCGGCCATTTTTTGGTTGCAGCCGTCATTGTTGTTTGGCGGGCCTGGGCTGGATTCGAACCTGCCAGCTTAGGTGTACATGGCTGGCACCTTAGCCCGTTGAGCCACAGGCGCCGAGCCAACAAGGCAATATTTTTATATTAAGACAAAGGTATATATGTTGTGTAATAGAAAGTAGAAGCATGAATTTGGAAGCCAAAGCAGGACTTTAAAGGAGCTTTACACTATAGGAAGGTCACTTTAGGCTGTTTCTTTAGGATTCCACCTCCAACCCACCAATTGGCCAGCCCCTCTGCTGAAGGGTACTGGGTGGAGAACTTGGAGAAACACTGCTATACTCAATTTCCTTTATTATAACACTAGAGAGAGGAAACTGAGGACCACAGTAGAGAAGTAATAGGCTGAGGACACAGCTCAGACAGGCCCTGATTTGAAACCTCGATCTGTTCTCTTCTTTGTACCAAGAAACACTGTACAGAAGGTGCCCACTGTGGCGAGGAAGGAAACTGGAAACAGAACAGGGTCTCTGGGATAACCGTTGCCATTCAGAGATTAGTTTTACTAAGTCTCTAAACTGTGGCTTCTGAGCAGGGTTGACCCCATTCAATAACAGAGGTATATTTCCTTACCTCATTTAGGGTCTACTGTTCTCTGATTGGGAAGGGGCTCCGGTGATGAAAGGAAGAGAAGCCAACTCCAGTGACAGGGCACGAGAACAGGAACGCCGAGACCAGGATGGGGAGCTGAGAGGAACAGCTGTGCTAAAAGTCAGCAACCCTTTGACACTGGCTGTTCACACACCATACACAGACACACACCTTGCACTCAGGTCCAGAGATGCCCCGAAGCTCACAGTCAAAGCACCTCACAAGGCTGACATGCTAGAGACTATTGAAGACTTGAGTTCTGTCCCCCATGCAAGACCCACTGATAACTGAAATGAGAATTGGAAGGGGGCAATCAACCTTAACCAGGGAATCAAGCAAGCGTAGCCTGATTTTACTCAAGACACCATCCTTCAAATTATTAAATAAGGATCAAAGACTTGTGTTTTTTGTAAAGGTGTCCTTTGACATTATTTTTAGTTCATGATACCCAATTGTTAAAACCTTAAGACTGGCTTGGCTTAATGCTGTCCTGTGAACTTCCAGAAGTCACATGTCACAGAAGTATAACTCTCAATATAATTTAATCGAGTCAATTAGGACATTGTAATACATAGGCCAGAAAACTAACTGAGAGTTTTTCTTGGTGGGATGCGGCGTGCGACCAAAGTTATGGAAGATTGTCCCTTGAATCACTAAGGCAAACTTTTTTGAGTGTCATTTTACATAGAGCAATCACATAAAAAAATTTATAAATAGAAAAAATTCCAAAATTCTCCGACAGGGAAAATTGAAACGTAAAAAAAAAGAAAAAGAAAAAAGAAACAAAATAAAAACACACAACCACTCCTCCCCCCACAACCCATTTGCTTCAAGTTCTTGATCATACAGTACTCAACATCTTTGGATATTTTACAATGTATTATACAACTCCAAATTGCAGCCAAGAAAAAACAAAAAGGACTAATCAGTCATCTGAAAAATTGAGTTTATAAGAAGTCATTACCTTTACAAAATAAAGACAAAAGCCCCAACACCACTGGATTCAAATTTGTTCATTTTCCCTTTTAAAGTTTGGTTTAGCTCCAATGCCTGGGCTGAGGGGGGACAGGGCATGTTGGCCAGTGGGTCCCAGAGGCAAGTGTCTGAAATGGAGATGGGAATCTGAGAGGTGGCTGCCCATGAAGAAGACTTCCAAGGACTGAGAGTGTCTAAAGCTGAAATAACATCTGGTGGTACAAGAAGGGTCTCTTTCGGGGAACTGTGAGAGGGACAGAGTCTGTGCTCTTTTCTGGCCTTTTGTTTTGCTTTTTGTGTGTGTTAGTTCAGGAAAAAGCCAAGGTGACAGGAAGAGCTGAAGTCTCTTGTGTCCACAGCATGGGGACTGGGGACTCCAGCCCTGGGCCCTCCCTGGAGATGGACTCTCCTCTTCCCTGGGCTCCTGAGAAACCAAACCAAGCTCAGCACTAGAGGGAAGAGGAAGAAGGGGAGGGGAGAGGAGGGGAAGAGGTCAGGAAGGCACTGAGCCAGCAGAGCTCTCTTCCTTTTCACGACCTGCTACAAACACAAGAACCAGGAGAACACTGTCAGTCCTATGGTGCCCTTCACATCTCCCCACACGGAGCCCTTTTGTCAAAATCGGGGAGCCACATACTCTTGCTTCACCTCTGAGTGGAGAGGAAGGGTTTGAGGGGTTTCAAATGCAGCACAGGGGGCAATTGCCAGCAATGCCAAGGCCTGGAAAAATCCACAACTCAAAAAGCAAACATAATTGCTGGGCAGCCAGGCAGTTTGTCTGTTTTCAGGAATCAGGTGAAGGGAGGCAGGTATCTGGTGGCCCCTATCCCTTTGATGTTGGCCCAGGTGTCCCAAGAGACTCTGTACAGCATCAGAGGGGGCATGTGGAAATGGGGCAAATGCGTGTATCTCCCAGGGAACATGAGTCTGGAAAGCAGGGCAGCACTTGGTGTTCCAGAGCTGCTTGCAAGCTGCAGTCAGGCAATGAAGCTCCCCCACTTCCCGGGACCCCTACTTCAGCCACATTTCTCACCTATGCTAACACAGAGGTGGATGTGATAAGCTATGTCCAGTAAGATAAACTGTTCCACCAGGGGCTCGGGGAGTGCAAAGCTCCCAACCTCTCCAGGATTCTTTGGCGGGACAGGTGTGTATGTGTGTGTATGGGTGGAGGGGAAGTAAATTACCAGCCCACCTTCTTAGCAGGATGACACTGAGGTACAGAGCACTGACCTGACCACGGTTACAGGATAGGTAAGGGAAAAAATGGGCCTGTGCTCCTGGAGCCAGGCTCTTGTCCCCAGGAGGTCTCCTATTTCTAAGTGGCAGGTGGGTGTTTTTCTAAAGGATCCCGGGACTGCTGGAGACTGGGAAACAACCCCTCAGAGCAGTGTTGGCAGGGACCACCCTCCTTCTAGCTCCAATCAGTTGGCTTCCTTATAGCTCTCATAGTTCCAAAGTGCTCCTGGGTACCCAGCCAGTCGCCCATGCCAGTTTCTGTGTGAGCCGCAAAGAGACAGCCAGGGAGAGAGAGGCCGGGGCTCCAGGCCCTTCCGAGGAGATGCTCATCTCACACACCAGCAAAAAGGTGGCAGCTGCCTTAGAAGGCCCAGAAAACACCATTGCTGTTAATATATATTTTTGCATTTTCCCTTTGTGTTTTTAAAATAAAAAGTTCAGACCCACTGGGCGGGGCAGAGTAGGCCTGGTGGGAGAAGGGTCAGTGGGGCGGGGGGGTGGGGGCTGGAATCGGCAGCGACCAGCTTAGTTGTTGGCTTCAGATATGGAGGCCACGTGGTTGAGGCCGGCGAGCCCGGGCAGCCCGGCCAGGCCTGCGGCCCATGGGTCGGGCAGCGGAAAGTAGGGCCGCGCTGCGGCCACGTTCTCGGCCAGCGCGAAGGCCAGTAGGCCCCCCGCGTTCCTCTCGGCCTCCAGCTGGGCGCGCCCAAACAGCTTCATCTGCGTCTCCTCGAACTGTCGCTCGAGCTCCTGCAGGCTCAGGGCACCCTTGGGTGCCGCCAGGAAGTGCTTGGTGGGGCTGGGGCCAGGGAGGCACACGGCAGCGCTGCCCAGGTGGCCGCCCACCTCGCCCAGCGCGGGAGGCATCACAAAAGCCGCCTTATCGGGCGCCGGGCCGCCTGGCCCGAAGAGCAGACTGGCGGCCCTCCAGGAGGCGGGTTTGCGGCCGCGCCGGGGCCGCGCCATGCGGCAGCTCTGGCGTTTGATGTGGCGATGCAGGTGGTCGGAGCGCGTGAAGCTCTTATAGCAGAACTCGCACTGGTAGGGCCGCACGCCCGTGTGGATGCGCATGTGGTTCTTGAGGTCGTAGTTGTGCACGAACTTGGCGTTGCAATGAATGCACAGGTAGGGCCGCTCCCCCGTGTGCTTCCGCATGTGGATCTTCAGCTTGTCCTGCCTGCAATGCAGGGCCCCAGAGTCAGTCCCCCAGCAGATCACCACCAGCCACTCCTACCCCTCTGCTCTGCTTTCTTCCAGAACCTGCTGAGGCTCCCTAGTGCCATGGAGTAAAACCCCACAAATGAGATTCTAAAGAGGGGTGTCTACTTACCTGGATTAGAGGGACGGGGAAGGAGCAGTGTCCTGAAGAGCCCCCCTCCCCAATCTCTTCACACATGCTCAGAGCCCTGCTCTTTCTCAGAGCTTATCTCACAGAGTGGAATATAGACTTGCTGGGAAAAGTACTTCTCCATAAGTCTGCATTCTGGCCTTACTTCTCTGGTGGCACAGCAACTTTTCCTGATTCTAGATTAAATTTTAATCTCACGCCCACTCTCTCCAGGCAACAGTCTCCCTCTGGCTTCCTCTTTGTGCTTTTGCCCAAAGCCCTTGATCCCATCCCAGCCCCTGAGCTGTTGAGATCTGTGTCCTCCACACTAATTTAGGAGGCTACAGAAACTTGGGCACATCTTGTTCAAGTCTCCTGCCGGTGGTTTCTTATCCTAAGCCCTGGGCTCTCCTCTTTGTCTACAGACAATTTCAGGGTTTACAAAAGAACCAGGTGCAACAAGAATGCAGCCTAATCTAGGGGAATACTTTTCAGGATTTAAGTGGTATTATTCAGAGGTACAGTATGGCGTGGGGCGGGGCTCCTATCAGGGGTCTGGGAGCCCCTGCTCCAGCTGCAGACCCGCCACTAAATTGCTGAGTGGCCTTAGGCAACATACTGAACCTCTCTGTGTAGAGCTGCACTTAGGGTTAGATATCAATTGCCATTGACTAGGGCTAAGAGAATGTGGGTTTATGTGAGCTAGAGTTTACATACTCCTGGTGGTCTTGAAAGGAAAACTGACATCAGGGGTTGTTTTAATAAAGACTGAGCACTGGGTAAACAAGTTTACAAAGCCTTTCAGCCAGGCTGAGGCACAGACAACCAGGTTGCAAGATCATTCTGCAGTCTTCCCCAGCAGGGTGCGCAGGCCAGGAAGCTCTGTGTCCAGCCTCACTTCCTCCCTGCATGGGTGGCTTAGATGGAGCATCTGTATATAATTTCAGGCTTGGCTTTGAGGTCAGATGTGGAGCCCAGGTGTCCTCCCTAAAATGGCCAGATTTAAACCATTGTACCTGGACAGCAGGCATTGGTCCTGGCCTCTTGGTGCCCCCTGGCCACTAGAGGTCTCACTGGGTCTTATTTTCAAAACAGTTTCCAACGGCGGGGCAGGAGTGAAAAGGAGATTCCCATGAACACTGGCAGGCACGA
Source organism: Perodicticus potto (assembly GCA_963574655.1). Taxonomy (NCBI): domain Eukaryota; kingdom Metazoa; phylum Chordata; class Mammalia; order Primates; family Lorisidae; genus Perodicticus; species Perodicticus potto. Next base: position 5,488 of record CAUYRH010085057.1, read on the forward strand.
GGGGAGGAGGATCAGAAAGGACAGATGTAGTCTTCCTACCTATGCTCACAGGAGGGCTGGAGGGCCCCTGGGAGGGACAGAGGAGGGGTATGGGTGGACAGGGAGAAGGAAGAGGGGTGCAGTTGCTCAAGGCTGCCTGCTTCTCTTCACACCAGACCCTTCTTCTCATCACATCTCCCTGCTCTGCCCTACCAGCCACCCCCAGGAACACAGTACCCTCCTGTGATATCCACCCCCCATCAGCGCTGCCCTGGTATCTGAAACCTAGACTTCACTCAGAGGATTATATTTTTGAGCAGGAAGGGGCCTTAGCATCCAGGCTAGTGGGTCCCATAATTGAGCATGCATCATAGCCATGGTCAGGACCTCAGCACAGGGCCGTATTCACAGAGGTCCTAATGTACTAGTTCCGGCACAGGGGACAAAGAATTTGCATTTCTAACAAGTTGCCAGATGCTGCTGCTTGTCCATGGACCATGTGCTGAGAACCAATGGCCTGGGAACATCCTTTACTCTGCAGGTGGGCAGACTGAAGCAAAGCCAGGGAAACCTGTCAAGATCTCCCAGAAGGAATGGTGGAGCTGGGACCCTGGGAGACAGGCCCCCTCCCCACAACACTGTGACCTGTATGAAAACGTTAAGGATGAAGGTACACAGTGCCATCTGTAACACATAGTGATTTGCCCAGGCTCTGATGACAACACAGATGCTAAGTGGTCAGTAAGGCTTCCTGACCAGGGCCTGACAAAGAGCACAGCTCAGAATCAGCTGAACGGGGCTTTAAACACATCATCTCATTTAATCCTCACCACAACTTTATGAGGCAGATTTTCTTTTTAAGTCACTATTACACATAATTAGTAGCAATGACCCTAGGGCCACTCTCAAACAATGTACAATGCAAATGGTAAATCTTCAAAGGTGAAGAGCCTACTATAAATATCTACAGCTTCTCCCAAACTTCTCATTAGAGCATCTAAAATAAATCCCACTTTGGTGGCAGCTGGCCCAAGTATGTGAGAAGTGCAGAGAAGGTGCCTATAATGTCCTTTCATTTGGCACCTGCCATGGGCAGTGGGATACATTATTTCAGTGGTCCTGGAGGGTCATTATTCAAAGGCAAGGAATGGCGTAGGCTGGCCACCACTAGGAGTCTGGGAGCCCTTGCTCTAGCTGCAGACCCCTCACTAATTTGTTGGTGACCATAGCAACTTATTTAACCTCTCCAGGGCTGATGGAGAGAATGTGGGCTTGTGTGAGTTATAGTCATCACACATGGTGTGATTTCCTCACTTGGATGAAGAAAGAAGGCCCACGGGAGTCAAGAGCTTCCCAAAGGTATCCAGCCAGTTAGGGGCAGAAGGACCTGGCTGGCTCCCTGTGTGTGGTTTGCTTGCGAGCTGTTCTAGGGATGAGAAAGGGTGGATTTTCATACAAAGTCTCCCAGCCTGTGGCCTGTATGGTCTGCCTCAAAAAGTGCAGACCAGAATAATCAAAAGAGGTGTTACCCTCATTCTCATGAGGAAATGGAGTCAAAGGGAGGTACGGTAATACCTTCCTAGCTTCCTTGATCTTGGGTGATACACAAATGTTGTCATAGAACTGGGAGCAGCCTTAGGGAACACCTACTCAGGACCAGGCCCTGAAACTTGCCCCCTCCCCCGCCCCCACTCTTCCCAAAGCAACTCAATGCAAGGAGCACTGAAGAGCCCTCCACTCACTTGTTCAGTGACATTTGCCATGTGCCATACTTTCTCCAGCCCTCACTCAGCATGTGACGTGGGGGGCAGCCATGCCTGCTTTGAGGAGAACCTGCCAGATGCCCTTTCATATCCTATGCTGTGCACGACACTGAACGTAGGAATAGAGGGTGCTCATCATGTGCTTGTTGACAGGCCTCTGGGACAATTTCTGAATTCTCTAACTCCAAATCCAACACTCTCCTCTCTGGGCCTTATCTGCTGTCTTGTTCCATTTCTTTATACTGGGGACCCAGCCAAGGTCACAGGGACTCAAGCCCGGACCTATATTCCCCCTCCTGGCTCAGAGAGCCTCATGTTCAAGAAAGATGAACGAGTCCTCTTGAGCTCATCCCTGACTCAGAGGAGAGGGCTGTGGGCCTTGGCCCAAGGTCCTTGGCCTCTAGGATGGCTCCTAATCAGGAGATGCCTTCCCAGCAGTGTCCCCCCTGCACTTCCTATAACCTGACGGTCTGAGACAAACTCTTCCTGCTACCATTGCTAATAACATTACATTATCTTAATAAGGTTCTCAGAGCTATTCTGAGTGGGAGGACTGAAAGAAAATAAAGGGAAAGCAAAAGCCGGGCTCCTGGCCCTGTCTGGAGAGCAGACAGCTGGCACGGGAGGAGGGCGGGGAGTTGTCGCCTTTGGGAGTCTGAGAGGAACCTGGCAGGGGCTGGTGAAAGCAGGCTTGTCAGAGAGCCACTTCTTAGGGTGCAGAGGTTGTCCAGCCCTTCCCAGGATGGTGTATCCTCCATCTGCTGTCTTTGGGGCCAGTCTCTTCTCATCTTGCAGTCTGCTGCCCTCACTACTTGTCCTATTCGACATGGCAGGGCATTTCTGGGAGCCAGGCTGAGGCAGAACGCAGGGGCTGGGAGGGAGACTGGCCAGTCACGCTCTCTAGGAGCTCCTGGGTGGAAGGCCGGGGAGGCAGGAGGCAAGACCCATGTGGTGGGAGTTAAGAGGAGGGAGATGCTGAGGCCTTTACAGGCCCAGCCTTAGGCCCATTTGGCAGTGACGGCAGCACCTAGGACAATGACACACTTGGGGGGCCACCTGTGATGTCTGTGTGTGCAGTAGTGTCCCTTTGCTTGAGGACAAACACCTTTTGACCTTTTCTGGATCACATGCTCCCTGGTCCTCAAGGCCTGTCCCAGGGGTCACCTCAGACAGAGCCCTGCAGTCCTTCCTTACCTTTGGCCTGGCTCCTGGGCCCCTGGAAAGAAGAGGAAAAGCACCCCAGATGAGGAGGGCCTAGGGTAGCCGTGGTCCAGACTGCCTCTGCCTATATCCTGGAAGAGCTTCTATCCTCAAGTCAAATTTGAAGGACAGAAGCTGTCTCTCCGGGGCCAGCACAGGAAGAAAACAGGGCCCATGAGCTAAGCGAAAGGGAGTGTAGGCACAGAGGGAGGCAGAAGGACTCAGAGCCCGAACGATTATGGGGTGATCTGAGCTAGGACGGGACAGCATGGGGATGGTTGAAGCCTTTGAATCTGTGCCTGGGGGTATTACACATCTGGAACAGATGAGTGGTGGGACTGGCTAAAATCTAGAGCTGAATCAGAGCAGAGGTTCCTGACATCAAAGAACAGACAATACCAATATGGGTAGGCCACTGTCTCTCCTGCCAGAGACCACAATGAAAGCAGTAGGCAGGGCCTTAGGGCAGAGGATCTCTGTTGGGAGGACTCCCACGCCCCTCCACCTTGGCTGTGGCTGCTGAAATCATTAGGATTGGTGTCTCCCTGGGGTGTGGACGTTCTGGAGGTGGCATCTTGGAGGCTAGAACTCAGAGCTTGGCCAAAAGTTCCCTGTTCAGGGGACCCTGAGCTTTCCCAGCATCATGGAAGGAGGAAAGGAGGGCTGGTCAGAAAGCAGAAGCTATGGAGAGGCTAGAACTCCAGAGAGGAAACAATGTTCAAGAAGAGAGTTTGAGGGCAGCATGGCTGGGGTCCCTCTCCGCCTTGGTTGGGGCAGTGAAGACACTGTGGGTGCTAGTCTCAGAGAGTGGTGTGGCCATGTAAGGGAGTCTGGGAGTTCTAGGTCAAGGAAACAGCCACTGCTGCTTTAAATGGCTGCCAAAGAGCCTCCAGGTGGGGGGAAGGGTATGGATCGTGGTTGGGGGAATTCTGTCAAAAAGAAGGGCCCCGTGGAAAGGCTGCTAGGGGCCTGAGCTGTAGGGAGAGTTAGAGGAAAAGCACAGAAAAGAGTCCTTGCAGGGAAGCTCTAGATAGAGAGTGGGCAGCAAAGGACCAGTGGTTCTGAAGAATGTGTGGGGAGGGGAGTGGGAAGTGTCCAACAAGGACAACCACAGCCCACACTGAGCAATAAGTCCCTGGAGGGAGGCAGGCCTGAGCAATCTCCTCCACCCCTCCTGGGGACCCAAGAGCTGTCTGATCTTTTTCAGAAGGGTTAGAGCCCAGTGGGAACCAAGAAAGGGGAGGTGCTGATGGGGCTGGAATGCAGCTGCCCTGGCTAGACACAGGCCTGGGGCCAGATGGCTGTCATCCTGCCAGCAGGAGTAACCCAGGGGAGGGCAGGGCAGATGGCTGATGGCCTCAGCCGCCCCACTGTTGATCTGGACGGGAAGGGGAGACTGCAGACACCGAGGCCACCCCAAGTGACCACCAGGAATGTGCTGGGAGGGAAGACTCTGGAATGTGACCCTTCTATACAACACAGCTTTGCTTCCCACACCAGGAGGCCTACTCCTGGACAATATTACAGTGTCCAGAGGACAAAAGTCTGTCTGCAGTGAGTGAATAAGTTTAAAGCTTTCCTTAGGAAGGCAGGGCCCACAGACTAGCCAGACTCAGTGTGGACCTCAGAGGTTGTGCGTAGGGAGTCCCACGAGCAGGGAGTAGGGAAGGAAGGGAGACAGGGATGCGGGGTGCTGGTGAGCTCACTGTGTGGCACGGGTACCCTGAGACAGGAATCCCACTATAGTCAGCAGCCCAGGGCTCCCGTGAATGGAGAGGTGTTCCCAATGTCAGCCATTTTCCAGGGATCAGGTGTGTGAAGTCCTGGATTGGCAGGAGAGGGTGCCCAAGGCTGATTCTGGGGCTTTTCTGCATCTGGCCTATGAAGAGCTTCCTGTGTCTTTGAAGCCATCTCCAGGGTGTTGGAGTCATGGGCTGGAGCCAGGCCCACTGAAGATGAGCAAGTGGTATGTGGATTTGGCTCCCCTGTGGTGCCCTGGTTTATCTCCCCTCTGCCATCCCTGTGCCTTTGTCAACCTCTGCACAGGTGTTTCCGCCAGCACTGGGGGGCCAGGTAGCATCAGGCTGGCAGGCTGTTATAAAGGGACGTCCAAGGGGGTAAACCTTAGGGACTTTGGGTCCAGCTGCTCTTTGGGACAACAGAAACAGTGCCCCCAAGGTCAGCACTGTGGGAGGCCTGGGTGGTCATCTCACTCCCAGGGGGAAGGGGGCACACCCTGGGTGTACAGGCCTGTCCCTCTGCCTGGCAAAGTCTCTCCATTGACCCTTTCTGTTTGGGGTTTCTCTCACAGAAGCAGCCACCCTGGAAGCCATCAGTGTTGTCTTTCAAAGCCATCACCAGAGGAGTCTGCAGAGCTATTTGAGCAATGTCACTGTCACAAACAAATTTCTGAAACTCTTCTCTGGCAACTTTGAATAGAGTTTTGCAAGCCACCCAAGAGAGCAGGTCTCATTACTTTATAAGACTCAATATGACTCATTTTGCTTTTTTCTCCTGGGAAAGCACAGTCCCTGATCTGATATCTGACCTGATTCAAAAAATTTCACTCTATTCTCAGTCCAAAGCTTTGGCCCACTGAGGAAAATCAAAAGAATGAGCCTCCAGCAATTTCCAGTGATAAATCTCCATGAAGATGTGGGGTGCCAGCTGTGCCATTAAAATAAGTGTGGGTCTCTAAGGGAAATTCTTTGAGGGGGGCAAGGGCAGTGTGGAGGAGGGATCTTGTCTCACAGGACATGGCTGAGAAGATTAGCCTCACACCAGGGACTACAAGTGGCATCAATAGGCCATATTTTCCAAAGATGAGGCTTATATAAAGTCTGGCCCTGGACACATCTTCCCCCAAATCATCCCACCAGTCATGTTGCAGTACAGAGAAGGTACATCGTACACAGTTGTGCAAAAGTCACCGGCAGAGAACACACATCATGCACAGTTGCTGATGGTGTGGAGTCTATGGAACTTGAGTGTTTATAATGTATTGATTTCAAATTTCAAATGTTAAAACAGCATAAAGTTATTCCTTTTCTTAATAAGGAAAGGCAGAGGAGAGAACATCGAAAGAGGCCCATCCCTTAGGCCTAACCCAAAAATGATTGATAGAGCCTATGGGAATCTCTGCAGTCTCCTGGCCATGGGCTTGTCTGTCACACGTGGACTGAGATTCTATACACGGCCCTGCCATTTCCAGTGGTGCTTGCATGTGGCCAGCCAGCCAGCGGGAGGGGAAATGTAAAGGAAGACTCCCCATCTTCCCAGGGCATGGCTGGGGTGAGAGGACTCGTCGTCATTTAGGACAGGCCCTGACATGCGGAACATGCTTAAGCAAGACTAATCGCAGCTCCTCTAAATAAAATGAAGGGGTGCCCTCCATTGGGGAGTGTCAGACTGGACTCCCTGGATTCACGGTGGGCAGGGAAGGGAGGGAGAGGCCAAAGAGGGAAGGTGCTAAGGCCCCTTATTTCTGTCCAAACCAGAACAGCTCTGCTCTTGCCTGTTTTATGTCCTGGGCTTCTGCCTAATATTGCATTTGAGAAAATACTTTACTGGAAGGGTTTGAAGTCAACGCACCAGGTGACGCCTAGTCCTGTCTACCAACGAAGTTGATCCAGGGGGGTCTGTCTCTCCATCCCCTGTCCTCGGGTCCCTCTCTACTGGCACCCCACGGCCTCTGGCCATGCTGCCCCCCCTCCAAGCGGGGCTGCGATGCGCACCTGGTGAAGCGGACCTCACAGATGTTGCACATGTATGGCTTCTCCCCGGTGTGGGTCCTCATGTGCCGCGGCAGCTTCCCTGCTCCCATGATGACTTTGTGGCAGATGGGACACTGCTGAGAGGCTTTGGGCTTCAGCTTGCGCTCCTCCACCAGCGGCCAGGGTGGGAAGAGGCCTCCCAGGTGGGTGGCACTCAGGAAGTTGAGATAGGCACCGTAGTCGTTCTCTGCCTTGATGGGGCCCAGAGGCCCCCCGGGCAGGTCAGGGAACATGTCCTTGAAGAAGTCGCTAGGGAAGGGCGGTGGTGGGGGTGGGGGGAGTTCCTCTTTTTCCTCCTCCTTGATCTTCCGGTTTTTGATGACGAGGTCCAGTGGCCCACTGTCCATGGGCTGCTCGGGCAGTGGGGTGAAGGCACCGAAGTCTCCTGGCCAGAGATGTGGGAAGAAGTCCGGGGTGAATGGAGACAGGGAAGGTCTCCTGTCGGGGATGTTGGCTTTGGGGTACAGGTTCTCCCTCAGCAGAGATTCAATGGAGAAGTCCCGGATCACACCCAGATGGCCAGGGCTGCCAGCCTGGAAGGGGTCAGGGAAGTCCCTGGGTGTGTCTGAATAGGCCTTCTCTGTGAGATGGTCTGTCTTGGAAGGGCTTTGGTGGCAGTTGATGTCCTGGGGGTCAGGCAAGTTTTCCTGATCAGCAAAATCCTCTGTGTCATCATCGTCATCCTCCTCTTCCTCCTCCTCCTCCTCGTCCTCCTCCTCATCGTCATCATCATCGTCGTCATCGTCCTCCTTGTCGTCCTCCTCTGCCCCGTCCCCACCAGGCTCCATGATCTCCAGGCACACGTTCACGATGCACGGGATCTCCAGCATCCTGGCAGCGTTGAGGACGTGCTGGACGTTGCTGGCCGTGATGGTGAGCGTGGAGGTGTAGGCGAACTCCAGGATGGCGGCCAGAGCCTCGGGCTGCACAAAGTCAATCTCATAGACATAGGGCTGGCTGGCTAAGGTGCCGGCCGTGAAGAGCTTCTTGAAGTACTTGCTGCAGGCGGCCAGGACAGAGCGGTGCGTCCGGTACTCCTGCTCCTGCACCACCAGGAGCACATCGCAGAGCAGCCCATCGTGCCGCTGCTCGTTGAGGCTGCATAGGACCTCACTGCTGTGGTTAGGGAAAGGAATGCCGATGAGCTCATCAATGCCATTGGCCATGTTCTCAGCCAGAGCCCTGCATAGACACACAGAGAGGGAGATTGGTTTAGTCAGCACAATCCTGGGAGGCTGGGCCTCCATGGGCTCATACCACCCACTTCGAGTGACGGTTTCCCTGAACCATGTAGTCGGCCCTCTTGCCTCTCAGCTGGGCCAGATCTTACCTGCAAGTCACAGCCCGAGCCACAAGCTGGGGCTCACTGTGGAGCCCAGTGGACTAAGCCTCTTCGAGATAGGCTTCTCACTGGGTAGCCAGGGCCAGCTACTTAGAAAGGCTACAGAGGGTTCCTGCAGGCTTGAGCTCACTGAATTCCACTTTGCAGACGAGCAGTTGCTAAATACCAGGATGAACAGCCACAGGAAACCCAACTCTTCTCCACACTACAGGGACGGTACCCGCCTCTCCCTTCACCCACACAACGGTTGTGGGTCAAGGCCCACTCACTATGTCTGCTGAGAAAGTGCTTGGGCTTGTTTCACAGACCCCCTGGCTCTATAACAGACTGACACATTGCACTGGCTGCTCAGAAGCTTAAAACTAATTTTGAGGCCACTTTTTAGGAAGTGAATAGGGCCTCTATGGCATATGTTTTGCCTACTGACCTTACTCCTTGGTTCATCTTACTCTTTACTCTTGGTTCATCGTTAATGAAGTTTCTTCTCATTTACAATTGTTGATTTTTTAAAAATACTAACATCCTATATATGCATATATATGAGCCATTTCACCTATAAATAAAGATATAAATCCAAGTGCACTGTTAGTCATTTATCATGTCTGGATTCTGTTACCCTCATGAAAACATAAATCCCTGGAGGGAGAAGTCTCTTCTCAGACAACTTACATATGTGACGTGTGGCCCGTGACAGCCACCAAGAGAGGATGAAGCAGAACAGAGGACAACAGGCATCCCTTTCTTTCGGGAAGCACAGCTCACTGCCCAAGTTCATCAACCTGGATAAATCTTGGTATACGTCAAGAGCATGTAGGGCCCTATCCGATGGCAAAGCTTGAACGTGGTCCATGGAGAAATCCTAGCAAAGGCCCCACCCTTATCATGATACAATTAAAGTGGAGAGAAAACAAAAAGAAAAACAAAACCTGAAAGCCCCACATCCCAGTGGGAAGTGGCCTAGGGGTCCTTGTTTATCTTCTGGGTGTGGGTAGCAGTGGGGGAGGGGAGGAGTGAGGCGTGCCAAGCCCACAAAATGAGCTGCGAGTGGGGCACCAGGGCATGTGGGGTGATCCCTGCTGCCTTCTTCTCTGTCGTGGAGCAGTCAGGGCCTTCCTTAAGCAAAACCACCTGGCCAGGTGCTCAAAAGGTTTCCCAGAGCTAAGGCCTTGTGTTTCCACCTTCTCATCTTTTAAAGGTCCAGAGACCCCACTGTCTGTGCATTCATTCCCTAAATTTTATTGTGTATTCCCCCATGCCAGGCACTATACTAGATTCTAGAAATGCTTAGACATCAAACGAAGAAGGCCCCTGCTCTAACACTGCTTAAGGGGACATAACAACTGTGATAAAAATCTAGCAAGGTTCACCAAAGAGGGCACACAGATGGCAAATAAGCCATCTTATCTGAAAAGATGTTCAACACCATTATCCATTAGGGAAATGCAAATTAAGACTATAATAAGATATCATTACATATCTATTAGAGTAGCTAAAACAAAACAAAAAAAATAGTGACAACACGAAATGCTCATGCATTATGGGTGAGAACGTAAAATGGTACAGCCAGTCTAAAACAAGATAGGGCACTTTCTTAATAAACTAAATACACAACTACCAGATGACCCAGTCATTCCGTGTCCCAGAGAAATGAAAACTTATGTCCACACCAAAACCTGTACACAAATGGTCCTAGCCACTTTGTGCATAATAGTTAATCACTGGTAGAGACCTCCTATCCTTCAGTGGGAAGGTGGTTATGCACACTGTATTCTATTGTAGTATAGAATTCTATATTATTCTCATGTATAGAATAGCATCCAGGGACCAAGGAATGAGCTCTTGACACAAGCACCAACCTAGATGAATTTCTAGTGAAAAAAACAATCTCACTGGGTTATACACTATATGATTTCATTTATACAACATTCTTTATAACAAAGTTATAGAAATGGAGACCAGACGAGTGGTTACCAGGGATTAAAGAGGGGTTGGAGGTGAAAGGGAAATGGGCGTAGCTATAAAAGGGAAACAGGAAGGGATCCTGTGGTAGTGAGACAATTCTGGATCCTGAGTATATCAATTTTGATATCCTGGTTGATACTGTACTATGATCTTGCAAGATGTTACCACTGGAGGAAACTGAGTAAGGGTACATGGGATGTAAAAATTATATCATTTTTTTTTACAACTGCATATGAATTGATAATTATCTCAAAAAGCTTAATTTAAAAAAAGAAAATTGCAAGAAACAACCTAAATCAACCCATCATTCTCTCCCCATCTCTGTCCATCTACCATAGGGTATAATGCACAGGGAAGGGGAGGAGAGAACTGCTTTACCTAGGGTGGTCAAGGAAGGCTTCCAAGAGGAGGCATCGTTTGAGCAGACACCTAGAAGATAAAGATCCAGCCATGGGAAGATGTGGGGAACAGTGCTCTGGACTGTGGGAACAACAACACAAGTGGGCAGCCCCACCACGGTGCCCTTGCTCTGAGGGGCCAGCTTCTTTCTGAGTGGCCCCATTTATTTAACATGGTGGTTTTCTGTCGATAAACCATTCCACTTCTGCATTTCTCTGGGGGCTCAGATGGACTGTGTTTACCCAGATCCCCCTAAGGGCCTGTGTAGAGCTAGCTGATGGACGCCCCTCCTTCTCTCTGACCAGGGAGGGGTCCCCCAGGCTGAGGCCTCAATGGTGCAGAGAGAGCTCCAAGGCTGCTTCCCACTGTTCAGAGGAGAGAAGCTCCCAGTGGCTCCCCACTTTCCCTGCAGCAGTGAGAGCCAGAGGAATTGCACAGGCCTTAGGAAACCAGGGCAGCCTGCCTAGCTACACACCAGGGCTGCCGTGCCCCAGGAGGGCTAACTGTGGGCTGCTGGGCTGGGGCAGTGGGCAGCTCCTCTGAGCCCTGGATCAGAGGGGAGACCTTGAGTTTGAGCTCCATTTAGTTTGGAGTCAGGTGCAGTGTGAGCCTCTGCACAGTGAGCAAGGGGACCTGAGGACATCTGTCCCTGCCTCTCTGGCCCCCAGCTCCCTGCCTCAGACACTCAGAACCCATGGGATGAACTGGGAGGCTAGGGAAGGGCCACCCTCACCAGCACCTTCTCTCTTCTGGCCCTAAGCAATGAGTTTCCCCAGAAGGAGTCAGAACCACCACCTGCCCTCACGCCTACTCAGTCTTCACAAGAACCAGCTTTAGCTCCTCTTGTTTTCATCACTCCCACTTCACGGATGAGGAAAATGAAGCACAAAGAGATGACAGCAGAGATGGGGAGTGAGGGCACAGAACCCCGAGCCCTGCCCACAACCAATTCCAGCTCCCGCATCTGGCCACAAAGGTAACCAAGAATGGCCAGGAGTCTGCTACTGCCCAGTGAGTAGCAAGAGTGGGCGATCCTGCCCTCCAGGGAGGGCCAAGCAGGCCAGGGCAGACAGGGCCAGCATCAGTGGCAGAAGCATGGAGACCTCCCAGCCCAGGATACTGCCTTCGTCACATCCTCTTAGGCCCCTGGAAGGACATTTGCTTGCTGCCTAGGCAGCCTCTCTGCTCTATGGAAGTGGCCCCCTTAGTGGTGGTCTGGCAGGGGTGTTAAAGGAGGGGAGAGGAGATGACAGAGCTGGGGCTCAATCAGCCTTTCTGATTCTACTTTCTGAACACAGCTGTGAGTGGGTGTGCACCTGGATGGAGTGAGTGGGCACAATGCCCCCCTCCAGTGTGTCCCAAATGTACCCCTGCACCCCTCTCCAATCCCCAGACATCCTGCTCCCACCCTCCATGCCTTTGCTCACACTGAGCTCCTGGCTGGAGAAGTTTCTAGGGCATCCATATCTCATCCACTTTTCCAGGTCCCATTCAGACTACTCTTTCCCCAACCCTCCGTTCATATACTGAATCTCTTCTTCCTTTGGTCTCCTTAACACTTCATGATCCCTGTCATTTATTTGACTGTAATTAAATTTATGTGTGTCTTGGTGTCTCTGCTAGACTGTAAATTGCTTGAGGGCAGATACTATCATGGAATGCTTAGCACAGGCCTGGCACAAAGTTGGTATAGGTCTATGGCAAAGGCTGCTCTTAGCAGCACTGAAATAATGGTTTCACAGGTTGTTCACTACAATGGCACTACATTTAAGGGGGCCATGGTGGCAGATTCAAAGATGGCCCTCAGTGATCCTTGCCTAGTGATGACAAGATTTCATGGCTTTGAGTGGTCCATTCCCACATAAATAGGGCTGAGCTGACCTTCCAAGGAAAAGATCTATGGAAGTAAAGATATGCAACACTGCTATTTCTGCCTTTCTATCTCTTGGATCATTCATTCTTGGGGAAACTAGCTGCCATGTTGCGAGGATGCTCAACCAGCCCTAGGGAGAGGTCCCTGTGGCCAGGGACTGAGGCCTTCTGCCACCAGCCAATTCCAACTCACTAGTTATGTCAGTTAACCACCTTGAGAGTGGATCCTCCACCCTAGTCAGTCCTAGATTACAGCAGCCTGGCTGACATCTTGACTGTAATCTCATAAAAAGTGTTGAACCAGAACTGCTCAGCTTCTCCTGAATTCCTGATCCACAGAAACTGTGAAGCAATGAATGCTTATTCTTATGTTAAGCTCCTAAATTTTTGTGTTATTACTCAGTACTAGGTTGCTAATTTAGGGACATTATTTATTTCATAGACATTATAGATTTGTGATATAATAACAAGTTTCTGATAGATGGCAGTTAACTGTCTCCGTCTAATGAAATCTGCATATTACAATAATGTTTTGATAGATGGAAGTAAATGTATTGAGGAGGTGACACCTTTTTCTAATTCCCACAAAGAAACTCTGTAGGAAGCAGGGTCCTGATCTTCAGAGGGGCCTTCTCATCTGAAAAGACTGATTGTAAATGCAATGACCCTTTTACTGTTAAGCAAAAAGCCAAAGTCAGTAAAACCCCAGGAAATTAGTTCTTTATGGAGAGCCATTTTCTTGCTTGCTAAGGGCTTATTCCTTTAAAGATGAAAATGGTTTAAAATGCTTTTTGGGGAAAAGTTCGACCATTCCTTTAAGTTTTTCTCTGCTTTTTTAAACAGAGGAGCTGGAACCCATTGGACTATGTGCTGGTGTACAGTGTCTCCCTGCCAAGACAGGAATGGAGAGTGCAAAATGCACCATCTTCCGTGCTACAGGAACAATGTCTACTTGGGACACGGAATCAGGAAATCACAGCTGTATGCCTTTTATGACTTTGGAGGGACACTCCACTTCTCTGTGCTGTTTCTTCATCATGTGACTGGATGGTCATGAGAAATCTGATAATACCTGTCATGGCCACAAGGATATAGAGGTGCAAAGTGAGGCTGGCCATGGGGAGGAGGCCTGTGACCCTGAACTTGAAGGCTGGTCTGCCCAGCAATGAGACATCACTGGTGTCTTGGTTTATAGCCTTTGTTCCACTCCTGGGGAAAGGATGAAACCATGATAGTTTGGGGTTGTTTTTCTAAGCAGAAGACTAACCTCACGGGTAGGGGTTATGGGGGGGGTAGGGCATTTGAGCTGTGTCAGGCTGTTTCATTATCTGCCCTCCCCTGTACACTAGGAGGTTCCCTGGTGACCCTAAGATTCCCATGCCCTGATGGGCCAGCAGACAGCAGTGTCCCAGAGGAGATGACATGCTCCTCGTGCCCTGCCCCTCAGCCCTCCCGACACCAAGCTAGGGCGGTTTTGTCTCTAAGAATAACACGCACAAGGAAGAAAACTAAACACACACAAAAAAACAAAACACTCTCAATAGCTAGTAGAAGCTTGAGGCAAAATATGAACCTCTGGTGGGAGGGGGATAGAAAGAAATATGCAGATCAAAACAAGAGAGAAAAGAAGGAAAGAGGAGCTCTGAAATGGAGGAAAGAGGTTAAAGGGGAAGAATGTGGAGAGGGTTGAACTATCTTAGGTGTAGTCACCAGTTCAGAGGGCATCCTCTAGGTCTCCACCCTCACTGGAAGGTCCCAGAACTCAGGTAGGTCCAGGGAACCTGTATGACAAAGACAGCACTTCTCACCTCTGGGTCTCAGCTAATTCAACCATAAAATGAGACACCTAGGCTCCCAGAGAGAGGCTGAATTCCCCTCTCTCCCCAGCCAGGGGTCAGCAGCCTTTACAATACCAACCAATACTAGCTACCACTTATCAAGTGCCTGCCACAGGTCAATTTTCAAACCTCTGAGCTGCTTCGACCAACACAACTCTAAAAAGTGTGTATTTTATTAGCACCTCCAATTTAGAGATAAAGAAATAGGAATAGGGAGGGAAGGTATGACTCGCCCGTTGCCACACAGCCAAGTGTCTGAGTCAGGATTTGGACCTAGTTGCATCTGGTGCCAAAGCTTGTATTTGTTCTCTTTCACCATGCTGCTCCTTAGGAGTCCAACTCCAGGGTAGGGGGATTAGAACCCCTGCTCGTGGAGCTTTCTTCCTAGTCTAGGGGTTTGATCACAGCAGGTTGGAAGGATGAGCACCAGGGAGCGGGAACCCAAGCTTGCCAAGTGACTAAGAAAGGTGTCTGGGGACTCAGTACTGAGTGCAAGTGAGAGATAGGGACAAAGGCACCAGACTCCTTGAGCCCTTGAGCTTGGGAGTCAGGGAAAGCTTCCAGGAACAGGGCCCTTGTCTGAGGCATGAAAGAGAGGACAGAGGGGCAGGAAGAACATGCCCTACCTTATTTGGATCTGGAAGGCTTTGGGTTTCCAGAAACCCTTTTGAAAATATGTTTAATCTGGATTACCTGAGTGGGATCTCATAGAAGCTGTTCTCAGCCAGCTCTGTGCCTGAGGTTGATTGAGGAGGTTGGGGGTGAGGGTTCTATTCCCAGACAGCCTGGGTTTACATCCTGGCTCCACCACTAACAACCTCTAGGTCTTGATAATTACCCTCTGTGAGCTCAGTTTTCTCATCTGCACAATGGGGTTGATAATAGTTCTACCTCACAGAGTTGCTGAGAGGATCAAATGAGTAATGCGCATAAAGTGGCTCCTGATGCATAGTACATGCTCAGCTGGGATTATAGGCACGAGTCATTGCACCCAGCCAATAGACCAAGCTTGTGCCCCCTCTTGGACCACAGTGCCCCCAACTAGGTGCAAGGTTTCCTGGCTAATAGAGGACCATGTTCTAGGTTTGGAGGTATAAGCAAATTATTATTATTATCATTATTATTATTATTATTTTAGAGATGGGATCTCATTGTGTTACCCAGCCTGGAGTGCAATGGCCTGGTCATATGATCATAGCTCACTGCAGCATCAAACTTTTGGGTTCAAGTGATCCTCCTGCCTCTGCCTTCTGAGTATCTGGACTTTAGGTATGTACCACCATGCCTGGCTAATTATTTTTCTTCATTGTTTTAGAGTTGGAGTCTTATTGTGTTTCCCAGGCTGGTCTTAAACTCCTGGGCTCAAGTAATTCTCCCACCCTAGCCTCCCAAGTTACTGGTATTATAGGTGCCTACAAGGCTCAGTGTAGGCAAATCTTACATTCCTGCTGCCTCGGTTGGCTTATCTGGGAAATGGGGAAGTAATTACATAGATCTCACTGAGTGGTGTGTGAGTGGAATGAATTAACCTGCGGTGCCAGGTATACTTGGGTTATTTGTAAGTCCCAGTTTTCTTGTAAGATAACCTGTTCCAGGGCAGGGTCTTATTTCTTATATGTCTGTATTATTCCCAGGGGCACCAGCAAGCAGGTACACGGTAAACATGGAATGAATGAGACCAGTTTGGATAAATAATGGGGGCAGGGTGCAGTGGCTCTGTAATCCCAGCACTTTGGGAGGTTTAGGCTGGAGGATCTTTTAAATTTCATACCAGCATAGGCAACACAGTGAGACCCTGTCTCCATTAAATTAAAAAAAAATAATAAAATAAATAATGGGAATAGTTTTCAAGTCACAAAAGGCAGTGAGGTGGCCCTAACCCTCTCCCTTAGGGACATCTGACGTTTGAACAGAGACTGATTATTCATAAGGCACTTATATTAATTCATTTCATTCTTACTGCTGATATTATGATCCTGTTTGATGGAGATCAGAGAGGCCAGGTAATCTTCCCCAAGTCACACATCTAAAAAATGGCAGAGCAGAGACTGAACATCTGCTCGAATCCCCCATTGCTTTCTTGTCCTACAAGGCTGCCTTGATGGTGTGACTTTGGGGACAAATTGTATTGCCATGATCCATAGACCAGTGCCTCCCTGAATTTGCTCAGCTCAGCAAATCTGGGGCTCAGGATAGTGGTTCCATCTGCCAAATCCCTGTCTGGCCCCAGCTAACAGATGCCCACTGTCCCAACTCTGGCCCCACCCATTTCCGGCCTCTATCTCCTCCCCTGCCCAGCCTTGAGCTTCAAAGCCAGGGGTGGAACTTGTGGCTGTAGTGAGGGTGGGGTAGGGATGGGAGATGTGCTCACAGGAGCAAGAATGGATGTGGATTTCCTCTCCAGACCTGGAAATAAGGGTGGGCAGTGGCAACCTGTGTCCCTTGAGAAAGACTTTACTACCTGTGGTCTGTAGCACTGAAACCCATAAGGGGGTGGTAGATGGTCAGGATAAAGGGTGGGAGAACTGGCCCAAGCAGCTGGCCAGCCCCAGATTTTTGCTGGGCATGCCACACCCAGCCCTTGGCAGTTTCCCCAAGCAAGGCAGCCACACCCTTTGGCCCCAGAATGCCCTTGGGCCTCCGCTGTCCCAGAGCCTGGGGCCAGACATGTGGGCTGGGAGGCTGGGCAGGGCCACTTCACCTTCTAGCCTGGACCTCGCCTGCCTCGAGCACCCCAGGCAGAGTGGCCACAATGGGTGAAGCCACCCCCACCTGCTCTGCTGCCCTGCCAGGACATGCCTGGAGCCTGTAGTCTGTACTCAGTCAGGCCGGCTCAAGCCTTCGGGGTTTCTGTGCAAATCACTCTGAGCTTTCTTTCTCTGCCAAAGGCACTGGCCGTCCAGATGTTCCCTTACAGCTGGATGAAGGCCCTCCCCACCTCACACAGTTGTGCACCCCTTCCCCTGTCCCTTCAATGCCAAGCCCCACCCCCTGCCCCTAGACAAGGCAGGGTGAGGCCCTGTAGAGGCTGGCCCCAGAAGCAGGCAATCCTGGGCTCCTCGTCCTAGCCTTGCTCAGATTCCCTCCACGACCCTATGCCTGGGGCCTAAGTATTTTTCTCCTGCTTCCCTGTTACCTGCTGAGGCCCCTGGGTAAACAACACCACGTGCCTATCGAGCTTTACATTCAGAGAAGCTTCTGCACAAACACTTTTCTCCTTGGCTTTCCTGGGGTCTGTGTGTACAGATGGAATCATTTTGTCCATTTTGTGGATAAGAAACCCAAGTTCCTGCTGGTGGGTTGATTTTCCCAAAGCCACAGAACTAGCCAAGTGACGAAGCCCCAGACCTCCTGACTCCACAGTATCATAGGTACCCCATCGACTACCAGCCTTCTCCTCATTGCCACCTCTTCCACCCTCCCTCCGTCTCCTCCACTGTTTTGGTAATGTTCCAGAACAAGGTCCAAGGTCACCATATGAGTTTAAAGCAGGGGCAGTAGCCAGGATGGGCTCCTCTGTCCCTATATTCTTAGCTAGCATCAAACACACATAAGGACAGGCTTGAAGGGGAGGACCTAGGGGGGTAGCCTAATGAATGGGCAGAGGGATGGGCTTTGGGGATGGGGATGGGGGTCCATGAGCACCAGAGCTGCTTGGCTGCCCCGGAGGAATCAGCCAGTCAGCCTCTGGGAGCAGCTGAAGCAGCTGTGCTGACCCCTCACCCAAGGGGTGGCTTGGCGCCTTTTACTTTTCCAAGCACTTACATACACCTCTTAGGTGGCAGGCCAGGCCATTTTATAGACAGGAAACTGAAGTGAGGTTGAGGTCACAAAGCAAGGTGGCGGGACTGGTTGGAGAGCTCACCCTTTTCTGAGGTTTGCCACGCAGAGGGCTTGCAGGCAAGACAGAGGAAGCGGTTCTCTCGGGGCTGCCTGGCCTCACAGAGTGAGGGTGCGGTCCAATTTGCTGGAGGGTGCACGGATGATGGGGAGAGGTGCCACATAGACCATGGGAGGCTGGGGTGGACAAACAAAGTGGTGTCCTTCAGGCTGTTGTCCTTTAGTTAATTTTTCATCTTTATTAGAGGGTGGGGGGGCACAAAGGGAAGACTTGATTTCTTTTAAGAAAAATTGCACACCTCTTTCTTTATGTTCAAAATAAAGGATTTACTACTTGTGTTTATTGCAGGCGATTTCCTGAGCCAGAAAACTCCTTGGGAGGCTTATTAAACCTTATTAAACCACTGAAAATTTAGATAATCAAATAAATCACTTGTCTCCCATAAACAGCAGTGGGCCACACGTTACTGAGTGTCAGAACTCCAGCTGCCTCTGGCAGCCTTTTTAGGAGGTTCCCTAGCCAGCCTCCCCCATGGCTCCTGGGAGGGAGAGGCTGGTGGGCTGGGTCCTTAACTAGGCCCACTGAGTAGAACCATTCTTTTTAGCATTTTTGCCCAAAGGACCATTTCCTGCAGAAGAGGGGGAATGGGTTAGATTTTTGTAAGTTATTTAAGAGGTTGCGACGCCTGGATTTAGCAGTACTGACCTTCCCTGGGATATCTTCAGATTTGTTCTGGAAGGCAGGGAGGCAGTTTGGTCTGAATACGACCCCCTCCAAGCCCCTCGCATACACATACACACACTGCCTCAACGGGCCACAGGCTCTCTGTGCTATAGTCAGGTTTCTGGAAGCTGAGTCCATTGTTGCCAGGCTGGGGCCTTTACACTGGGCAGAATGGAAAGTGATGCCAAGTGTGTGTGTGGGGGTCGGGGGGCGGGTGTCACAGCAGGTGTAGAGAAAGGCAGATAGCATAAGGCACAAGGTCCAGGAAGTGCCCAGGGGTGCAGTCAACAGACAGGGGCCAAACCTCGGGGTCATGATCATAATAAAATACCAATTCTGCTCTGCAACTGATTAATGATGTGACCAAGCCCTTCTCTGAGCCTGAGTTTCTTCTTTTGTATAAGAATGAGAAGGCTGTAAAGGTCCCGTGCTGCCCATACACTAATCCACTTTAATATTTTGGCTCCAGGACAGATCCTTGGATTCCAAGGTCATTGCCAGCTCAGTTTGGGGTATATTGAGGCTGCTGCGCCAGATTGTGGGTTTCCTGTAACCTTGACTTTGCCTTCCTTCCCCCTTCATCTTAGGTCTTTCAGGGACTCTGCCAGGTAATACAGGAAAATGAGGCTTTCAGAAGATGAAAGTTCAAGGTCAAGGTGGGGTTATGGGGAGAGTGATGACAACTCCACAGATGAAAGGTGCTTGATATGCTCCCACCTGCTCCAGAGTGAAGAAGGTGACAAGGTGACTAGGTTTGTCTTCTCACCACTGCAATGGTGGCCAGGATAGGCATGGGGCGGTGGTACTTCTCTGGAACATGCACACATTCATCATAAACACCCACACAGGGCCTGTGTGTGGGATAGAGGACACACAGGACACAACTCATCCGCCATACTGCTGACTTCAGATACAACATGTAGGAACATAGGAAACAGAGAAAGGGATCAAATTTGAGATTCCTTCAAGTTTGACGGAATCAAACTGGTTAACTAAAATGTAATGAGGTACATTTGGTACCAGTCCCAGTCCTAAATATTTTACATGTATTCTCTCACTTCATACTCTCAAACCCCGGAGGAGGGAGCTACTGTCATTATTACTACATTTTTCAAATGGGGAAATAGATGGAGCTGGGACTTGAACCCACACAGCAGCACTTGGCTGCCATAGTATTCACCCATCTTCTAAACAGGGATGAAAGGGATAGAGTTCCTGGCCTTAAGAGCTCACAGAAGAACAGGAGAGAGAGACAAGTAAAGGAAAGCCCTAAATAAATGCTAGGTGCTGGTCTCAGGGTGTGGGCAAGGCACTTTGGGTCAGAGAGTAAGGACTCTGCTGGGCTCAGGGAGGGGGCTCTACAGAGGAAGTAAGGCCCGCAGCTTGCAGTGTGGGGCACCGCGAGGAGAACATGCTGGCGAAGGGAACGGCATGTGCTAAGGAAAGCACAGAGGCTTAGTGAGCATGGCAGGTGCAGACAAGAATGCCAGGGAGTGTGGGGTGCTGGGGGTCAAAGGCGGAATTTCAGGGAGTTCAGACAAGCGAGTTAGAGGAAGAGCAGGGAGGGCCTCAGCCCACCATGGTGGGGGTCCCAGGTGTGGGTGGGATGATGAGGGGCCTCTTGTGCACGTGGACTGTTCAAGAGTCGGGGAAGGTTCTGGATGGGAGAAGAATCTGATTTGAGGAAAGTGTCCACACAACAGTCCTGGAGTGGGGAGGGAAGGTGGTTGGGAGCCAGTTAGGAGATTGTGTCTTCCTGTCCTGAAGCCACTCCCCTGCCCTTCTCTTGCCCTAGACCCCGGTGTGGGATCAGGGAGGGTGGCAGCTGTGGGAGGAAAGCGAACAGAGTCCCCACCAAGGATGCATCACAGGTGTAAGATGTTCTGGTTATGCCTTGGCCTCAACAAACACTGCTGCCTCCCCACTCTAGTCCACTTCAGTATGGAGACAAGGCCCAGCCGGATGGCCTCAAGATCCCACCCTTGCCTGTTTTCCACAGGAAGTGAAACTTCAGCTTTGCCTCAGAATTTTCACTTTTCTACTAAGCAGACACCATCCACCATGAGAACCGCCTGGCATTTGGCTGGAAAGGACACACTGGAAGCTTGCAATTTCCAGCCTTAATTGCACAGTTACGTGTAATATTATTATATAGAACTTTTATTGCACTGAGAAAGTCCAAGCATTTCCTTTTCCTATTTATACTTGAGCCCAGTCTCTCCTCTGCTATAATTTCCTCCTTTGCCCACTGAAGAGCTGGTGGTTGGTTTGACTCTGGGAGCCCTTTCCAAAGAGAGGGCAATTAGGCTGGGAGATGGAAACCCATTTGTCATGAGTGGTCTACTCATGGAATAGCAGTCAATTAACAAATGTTATTGATCACTCACCATGACCTAGGGTTTAAACTGTGTGAGGCTGTGTACAAACGCCCTGCTTTCAAGGGGCTTCTGGCTTCAATGAGCAGGTAAGACTAACCCACGGCAAAGTATCCTGTGACGTAGGGGCCAACGAGAAAGCCAGTGTGGTCTGTGTTCTATACCCTGGGGTAAGTCAGAGGTAGGAGTCTGGGCTTCCAGTGCCAGGCCCTAGTAACGGAAGCTGCATGATGGCGCATCACAGGTGCCCCTGTAGAGTGCAGCCTGGGGAATCCAGCCCTCCCTGGGATGTTTGGTGCAAATCTTAGGGGACAGGAGCCTACCTTCCCTCTGCCAACATTTGCCCCCAACCACAGAAGCCTGGACCCAAGGCTTGAACTCTTTTCCTAACCTCCAGGGAAAATAATTCACCTTTCAGCACCTTACAGAGTAACCTCCCTCTGACTCCCATGTCTAATCTATTTGCTCTCAGATTTTTGGTATCCAGACAATCATAAATTATAGTGAAAATATTCCCAAGGAACAAGAATCTCCTCATCTTCACCACCACCCTCACCCCATGCACAAGAGGCCTGGCTGGTCCACTGCTGAGCTAGGATGGGCTCAGTCATTTCCTCACACCTAGGAAGTTTTTTCCTTTGAAGTCCCTAGATCAGAAATGTTGAATACAAAGTACGAGGTTAAAAAGGTAAAAAAAGTGTTGGCAAATAAAAAAAAATATTTATTTTTGGGTGAAAAATAAAAAGTACTGATGACTCAACGATTTCCCTTATAGATATTTATCTTGTAGTTTTGCTGCTGCAGGTGTCCAGATTATGTATAGGATTATCCCCGCAGCACTGATTCTATAGCCAACAACTGGAAACTACCAGAATGCCCACCATTCATGAGGGCTTATGAGATATACCATGGAGTACTATGCAGCCAGGAAAAAGAATGGGGTATTATGTGTAAATGGATATATACAGAACTATGTCTAAGACTTATTAACTGCAAATCAGGTTGCATAGTGCATGGTTTGTTACCCTGTTTGAGGAGAAACATACCACGCTCATTTCTGCTTCAGTGCCTGTTCTTCTGACCTGCTCAGACTTCCCACCCCTCTTGTCATTCCCAGTGTCTTTAAGACCCTGTGTAAATCAGTCTTATTCCTTTTTTGACACATTCCCCCCAACCAAAGTGACTTTTCATAGTGTGACAGCCAGTCTCCAGGATGGCTCCCAGGAGTCCTGACCTGGTGTTCAAGTCTTGTGAGGTTCTCTCCCACATCATGTCAAAATTGCCTATAAACTACAAGGAAGTGGTGGTGTGTGACTTGCCACTTGTGCCTTGCTTTCTCTTAGAGTTCCTGCTGTGGGGGAAACTATTGTCATGTTGGGAGACAGTTTAGCAGCCTACAGAGATGTCCAGATAAGGAGGAAGTGAGCAGCACCAACTTGGCAGCTAGGTGAGTAAGTCACCTTGGAAGTAGGTCCTCCTGTCCCTATCAAGCCTTCATATGACTGTAGCCCCAGTCAGCATCTGGACTACAACCTCATGGGAAACCCAGAACCAGAATGGAGAGAAGCTGCTTTTCCATTTCTGGCTATAAAAATCATGACACAGTAAATATTTATTATTGTTTTAAGCTGTTAACATTTTGGGGCATTTTGTTAAGCAGCAATAGCTAACTAATGCACATTAGTTAAGTCCTGTGGAAGGCAAGATGCTACTCTTTAGCTCTTGCCCACTTACTGTCTTGCCTAGATTTTTTTTGTGTAATCCTATTAAACATATATGGTTTATCATTGCCCCATATCTCCCATTGTGCTTAGTGGGAGCTGAGGTCAGAAGGACAGAACTGCATTGATTTGTCAGCTTACTATCTGTGAAGAGAAGGCAGGTGGTAAGTGAAAGTCTCTAGCACATAAAACACACAATGTTTCTCGTTTGGCTGGTACCCTCCTAAGCATGCAGATGACCTAGACGCAGAACACCTACCCTGAAGCTCACTGTCACACCAGAGCCCTCACATCCAAATGTCCCACAGCATGTCAGACTTATACTCTGCTTCCAGGAGTCCTGGAGGGAAGGAGGGGGTGAAGGGCTTGGAGGGAGCTATTACTTCTTACCACGTGACTAGTCATGATTTCTTAACCGGCTCCACGTCCTTTCCAAAGGCATTTCTTTCAAAGGCAGATGACAGCCTTCCTTTCAGCTTTTCTGATGCTCATTTCTAAATAAATAGTATTTTTACCTCTACAGAACAGTTTAGGAGCTTAAGAATAATAAAGAACAATTCTGCAAAGGGAGCTGGTATTGCTCCTTTGAAAACAGCCCTCCACCCTAGCCTCACACGGAGCCACAGCCCTGTCCCCAGGGACATCTCCCAAACCGCCCAGGCTGTTTCCCTGTGGTGGGAGGATATGACCCTTCCTCCTTCCTCCCTCCTCTTCACTCTTTCCCAGGCCAGAGGCTTATTTTTCAGGACTAATCAACAAAAGCTGAAGGGAGGAGAGCCCCGTTGTAAAACGGTGTCTGACCAGAGGCAGCATCACCACGTTTTCTGGCCGGGTGGGTGGAGGTGACCAAAGATACAATTATAACGCAGCCCATCCTCTCCCACACTGCCCATTTAAACCAGTGTGTAATAAAGCCCAGCTTATCCACCCTCTGATTTGGGTCAAATGAGATGAATTTTTAGCTTTTCTGGGGAGTCTGTGCCAGCAGGGGAAGCAAAGGGGAGAAGGAGGAGGGAAGGAACAGACAGATGCCTTACAGTTCCCCAGAAGGAAGGGGAGGCAGGCATGGCAGGGCTGGGGAAGTCTGCCCTCCACTTCTGTCAGCTGTGTCTCGGTTTCCAGGACAGCCATGCAGCTCCTAGACCTCAGCTGTAATGGTGGGTCTCCTTTCCTCATCCTCCCAGGGCCCAGCTGCTCCACTTTTCCTGCCCACCTTGCTCACCCACTGGAAGGTATCCCCAGCTTGCCAGCTCCCACCACCTCGGCCTTGCTCACTCTGTCCCCTCAGCTAAAACCTCTGCCCTACTGCCTTTATCAAGCTAACTTGCTCCTCCTTCAAGACTTGGCCGGTGTCACCTCCAAGAAGTCTTCCTGAACTTGGAATTCATTCTCCATGTCTCCATCCTTCCCCTTCCCCTAGCCCTTCCGCATATGGAGATGTGACTGGAAAAATGGGTGTTATTATGATGGGCCTGGGAGGTAAGGGAAAAGTAACTCTGGGATGTGAGGTGCTGGGCTGGGGGTCGGCAGACCATAGCAGGTGCTGCAGGTTTAAGTGTTGGGCTTTCAGGCATCCCTGGAGCCCATGGGGTGAGAGGGGCTGTTAGGAATGCACAGCCCAGTCCCACCCCAGATGCTAAAAGGTAGTGACCAAGCCTCCATGGAGGGCTGGGGCCAAGTGGGATTGGCCAGCAATAGAGTAAGACAATGACCCATTCTGGCCTTGATAGGCCAAGGGGTTTGTCACACAGTGAGGGAGGCAGGACACTTTGGAAATGGCTACAGGCCATTTACTAAGCTTCAGACTAATGGACCTTCAAGCTTCAGACTAATGGACCTTCGCTGTGAAGATGATAAACAAAACACTGTGTACCCAGATGTAAAGCTCAACAGCGAGAAGGACAATGTGGAAGCTTTCCTAAAACAGGCAACAGTAGGATGGACCAAAGGCAAGATTATTTATATGATCCCTCAGAAAAATGTCATTTCTTCCTTTACGCTTTCATCCCAATGTTCACCATGGTCTGTCCACTGAGGGGCCACCCACCTGGTGTATTCCACCTTGGAGCTCTTGGCCTCATCTTTCCTCCGTCACCTCCTCTATCCTTGAGTCCCTCTTCTCCCTCTAAGAGTCCCATCACTTATTGAGCCCCTCAGGCAACAGCAGACACAGCAGCGTGTCTTCAGAACCACATGTACCCCAAATCTGTCAGTACAAATGATTTCAGGCTCATCCATGTAGGGCTAGTTTTCAAATGCCCGCAGCTGCATTTGGGTTTGATTCAACACAAATGTAGGTAAAAACATTACTAAGTCACACAAGGAGGGTACAGCCAGAGGCCTGTGAAATATTTTGAGCTTCAAAAAGAATGTTCATCTTTAAAAAGATGGAGCCCACAGGAAGGAAATCTAAGTTCCTTGACAGCAAGAATGGGTTGCCTCTCTATACCCTTGACAGAATAGAGCCTGGAACTTCACATCACAGCAGGCATTTGGTATAATGTTTGTTGAGTGACTCATTAAGCACATGTAAGCCTATTTACCCGAGGAATCACCTCTCTTTCATACTGAGGGAGAGACTTGGGAGCATAAGTAATAAAGAACTGCAAAGCCCTCTGTAAATAGCAAGTGCTGGTATATGCTGTGCCCTTCTGGAAATGCTGGGCCTGGGCACATCCTGTACCCCTGTTCTTTGTGACAAGGACAGCAAATGCTAAGCCAGAAAATTTATGTGAGCTAAATCTCTCAAGGGAAAAATGAGTCTTATTTTTTTTTCTGTTTGAACAATTTATAAATCAGGATACAAAGGATTTTCTCTGAAAACCTTTGGCCCAATAGTGCCCCAATTTCGCTATAACATCAAAGTGTAACTCAGACACCCACTGATAAACACCACATTTTGTTCCTGAGTGTTCATAGCCTGAGAGGTGAGGGAAGGGGTTTCTCTGGAAGGGGGAGTGGGTCCCTCTCCCAGGCTCCAAGGAGGACTTGGAAGCACGAGTCCCACTTGATTTCCACACTGTCTACCCATGATGTCACCTCTGTGCTAAATGCAATGTCCTGTTACGACTATAGGACATGTGACCACCGAGCACATCAGGACATGTCCAGACCACTTTTAATTTCATGCAACATTTTCTTGAGCACATACTAAGTGCCAGGCATTGAGCTGGATCTTTTGCACATAATACCTCATTTGACCCTTACGATAGTCTCGTAAGACAGTTGTTTTTACCCCCATTTTCCTGAGACCAGAAGTAGCAAAATCACATGTCCCAGGACTGCAGAAAGTCAGTGACTTGTTCCTTTCTAGGAGCCCCAGAGGCTGAAAACTAGGATAATGATTGGCAGAGATGGGAATGCTGTCTGCAAATATCTGAAGAAGGCTCCCATGCTGTTAGGACTGGATAGACCCTTTTATGAGGCCCAGGGACAGACAAAGATGTGTCTACCAAGGTTGCTGTATTCGTCATAGTAGGCACAGGGAGCCACAGTGGCTGAACTAGAACTTGAGTTTTGTCTTCTACCCTGCTCAGCTCTTCACTGGGGGTGGAGGCCCAGGCCCTGGTGGGTGTGGAGAAGTCTGTGACTCTGCCAGCCAGCACCCCAGAAAGGATGACAAAGAGACCATTCTCAATCTTGGAGTTATCCTCCCTCTTTCCCAGCACCCAAGCCAAGAGGTGAGACCAACACATCTTGGTTTTCCCAGGACTTTCCAGGTTTAAAGAGTGAAAGTCCCACATTCTGGGAATCCCCTCAGTTCCAGGCAAGCTGGATGGCTGGTCACCCTAGACTAGCTATATCCTTGTATATAACCACCCACCTCTGCTGCCTCCGAGGACTATGACCCCAGCATCAATAGACAAATAGTGCAGAGCTTTCTGCCCCAGCCCACACCCAGGAGGTACTGCCCTACCCTACTCAATGTCAGAGAAAGAATTCTTGCTGTCACCGAGATTGCTCAACCTGGGCACACACCTTGTGCTTTACTTGTGAGGGGGTAGCCCTGTGCCTCTGGGCTCCCAGTGGGATATGCGGCCAAAAGAGACACAGGCAGGGAGACAGAATGGGATGGCAATGGGGAGAAGGGAGGACGGGAAGTTAATAGAATTCGAACAGGGAGAAAAGGGAGCAAAGGGAAGCGGGGATAAGGAAGATGTGGAAAAAAGAGAGAAAGAAGAAGTGACAACAGGGTCATGTAATAAGGGAATGGCAATTGCCATGGCCAGTCTCTCAATAAGAACTAGTCCAGGTTCTCAACAAATGCTCACTGGAGCAGAGATGTACTGAGAGTTACATGAGGCTATAGGGATTATAACCTGGTTTAACACCTTTGTTTAGTAGATGTTGAGAAAATTGAAGCCTATACAACTAGAAAGTAACAGCCTCCATGACAGATATCATGTCAAATGCCCTTTTGTACCAAACCCAGCATGAGATCTATGGTTATCTCGTGCATGGCAGGTTTGTTCATTAGTAAGGATGGTGGCAATAGTGATATTGATCTCTGGCAACCTAGTCCTCTTAAGCAGGTCTTTCCGAGTTAATGTCAAACACAAAGTTGGATAATTATCTTGGAAATTTGAGCAATATGGCCATGAAGAAAGAGAAGGTGGCCCCAATCCACTGGAAACAGAAGCAGGGTTGGTTCCATACGTAGGTGGCTCCTGGGGTGAGGTAAGTGGAGAGCATCCCACTAAGCTCTACCCACCCTAGTGTACATCTTTTCCAGCGCCTGATAAGATGACATCCACCTTACCATTCCAACACTGGGAATTCCCACTAGGAGAGCTTAACAAGGAACTCTACTGGTGCAAACCACTCACACAACTTTTATCCTGCACAGATGTTATTCCACGATTTCCAGAGTAGTATGTGTGAACTCATCAGATCCACAACTTATCTCCTCGAAAGACTCAGGGCTCCTGTCCTGTGGGCCTCAGATGAACTGTCCATGCATCAGCCACGTGAAGTGAGGGAAGAAGGACGGCCACAGGAGGAGCGGTGGGCTGAAGGCAGGCAAGCCCTCCTTGGGAAGAGCAGGGAGGAGGAGCAGGGGCACCTGATCAGCTCTACTCCAGAGGAAAGCACCAGGAGATGCCTGGCACAGGGACACAAAGCCCATGGAGGGCTTCTCATAACCTGGCTCTGGTGTGGTGTTCTTAGGCATCCTCCCTCTCTCCCCAAGAAAAGGACTCGGCAGTCAAAGACTTTGCCTGCCAAGCATCTGACAGGTCTTTGGTTTGGCAGAGGCCCCGGGTGAAAGCTTGATCTCAGGAAGCAGGACCCTGCCTCCCTCTGAAGAAGAAGAAGCTTCTTCCACTCCTGCCCCCTCGCAGTGAGCTTATGAGCACAGAACCCAGGCCCAGCCAGCTGGACCCTGCCACCAGGCCTTTGAATCTGAAGTGAGTGACAGCTGGAAACAGCAGTTTGTAGTTGATTACTTCAAACTGTGAACTGCAAATGACCCAAATGTTGAGGAGATCTGAACACAGAAGCCCTAGTGGAGAACCACAGTGAATATCACACCCACCCCCATGAGAAAGCCCATAGTGAAGAAACTTGTTTAACTTTGTTCAACTCTGCATTTCCCAAACTTGCTTAATCTGCTTTGCCTAACACCTTTTAATATCCTGCAGAACTGGTGTGACAAGCACACCTTCAGGGAACACTGCTGTAGAGCTGTGCTTTCCAAACCTTTCCAGGCATGGAATTCGTGGGAGTAACAATCCATGGCACACAGGAGTCTGAGGGCTCTCTGGAGGCTGCCGGCAGGCTCAGTAGAGGAGAGGGGTGAGTGGTCATATCTGGGCACAAAGCCACCGGCTGAGAGGCTCTGAACCAGAGGAGCGAGCTCCTTGAGATACAGTCCTGGAGGCCTGACCTCTTGCCCTGACTCTGGCTTGAACCAGACTCCTTGAGGTCACACGGATAGCTATGGCCAATGGGGCCTCTTCTTCATGCCACAGTTTCCCTCCAGAACTCCTGGAGCAGTAGTTTTATCCAGGGATACCTATTTTCTGTTATCAGAGATGAGGGACATAAGCTCCTGTGTGGTGTAGCTCATTTTCTAATCCACCCCCAGGCCTGAAGTTAGCTCAGTGTCAGGACTTGCCAGCTCTGCCCACTCCTCCTCTTCCTGACCAGTGCCTGGATCCAGCCCTGGCAGGCAGTGCATGGAAGCTTCCAGTGTGACACAGCTCTGCCTTTGGAGGTCTCCTGTGTCCAGCACGTGGAATCTACTCTTTTACCTGCCAGCCAGACATCCTTTATTGGCCAGTCCTTTGGCTTCCATGCTATATATCACCTGAGCCCCCCATAATCCGTGTAGCCACTTCTGGGGCCTAGGTTAGTGCCTACCTTGGCCCCACCAGCTTTAGTTTGTGGCTCTGTCTCCAGAGCCCCCATCTGCCCACACCCTGCCTCCTCCAGCCTCTCTTTGAATCATAGTCTCTGGCCAACAGCACTTGCATATCTCAAAGGATCCATACACCCCACTGATGTGGGTGCTGCCAAGCCCTTGAGGGATGAGGTGGAGGGTGGGATGTGTGATGTGTTACTCCCAAGATCAACCATCATATCTGGGCTTTGACTTAAATCAAAACCCATTTCACGAGCCATATATAATGCTAAGCAAGGAGCCAGTATGCAGAGACCATATCTGTAGATTATGGCATTAAGTGTGCAAACGCAGCATAGATGAAGCAGCCACAAAATTATAGATACCAACTGGACCGGGCTATAGATCCAGGGAGTTGGCAAGCACTGGCAGCCCTCCCGACTCTCCCCTCCACTTAGAGGCAGAGTCAATTTATAGCCGCCCCCTCCCCTGTTCCCAGTTCTCCCTGCCAAAATCACACGTTCACAGGAAGGTACTTCTCTTTGCACCCTTGCTGTGGTGCCATTTGAAGTAGAAGAAGGAACAGCCGCTGGATGTTAGAAGTCTTGGGCTTAAGACCTAGCTTTAGTCCCTGCCAAAATGCATGACTTGGAAAGACTGCTAAGCCTCCTTGAATCATAGCTTCCCTCTGTAAGTGAAGGAACTGGACTTTACCTTAAAGGTCCCTTCATGGTTTTATCATCTACAAGTCTGAGACAAGTAAAACAGCAATGGAAGAAATGGCCATGAAACCCTAGATGAACAACCCTAGTTGTTCCACTTCACCTGGAAAGCAGCTTCCCTTATTCGTAAAATGAGGTATATGATGGTTAATTTTATGTGTGGCATTGGTTGGGCCACGGTATCCAGATATTTGGTCAAACACAAATAGATGCAGCTGTTAACTGTTTTTTGGATGAGATAAACATTTAAATCAGTGGACTCTGAGTAAAGCAGACCACCATCTGGAATGTAGGTGGGCCTTAGCCAATCAGTTGAAGGTCTTAGAGAGAAAGACTGGGATCCAGAGGGAAGAGGAAACTCTTCAGATTCAAGCTGCACCATCACCTCTCCCTTGGGTCTCCAGTTTGGCAGCCTGGCCTGCAGATTTTGGACTTGCTAGCCCCCACAATTGCATGAGCCAATTCCTTAAAACAAATCTCTCTCCCTTTCTTTCTCTCTCCTTCCCCTACCTACATCCTATTGGTGCCGCTTCTCTGCAGAACATTGACTGATACAACATGTTTGAAAGAAATCAGTGGTGCTCAAACTTGAGCCCTGTATGTCTTAACCGAGGCTGTGCATTAGACACCAGAGGAGCTGTTAGAGAATGCCAGACCATCTGAATCAGACTCACTGGTGGGGACCCGGCTTTAGCAGGCCTCCCCCAAGTGCAACAAAGGCTGAGAAGCACCACTTCTCAGAAGGAATAAAAGTCACTTTGGAGCTTATCAAAAATGCATATTCCCTGGACCACACCTGGGACCTATGAATCAGAACCTTTGGGTAGGGAGGTGTTGGCCTCTCTAGATTTAATATGCTCCCAGCATATTAGCTCTCCTTACCGTTTGAGAGCTCTGGGCATGGACCATCTCTTACGGCCCTTTTTGCTTTCACAATCAACATAGTTCTATGGTCAGAGTTTTGGGGCTGGAACACACTGCCCTCTTTCAGGTAGAGGCCAAGAACATCATAGCAGAAGAAGCCAGCAGGGCCCCCAGATTTGGGAAGAGGATGACCTTACCAAGTGAAATGGGTCAGCTTCCTCCCAGTCTCCAAGGTCATACTGTGCCTGCCGGATAGGCCACTTTTGCTCTTGGTGGGTACCATGCACATTAGGTGAGGTCCCCCCAAAGCTCTTGGTGGGCACACATGGCCTCTGACCCACCTTGGTTTCCGCCACCCCAGGGCAGGGCACAGAGTAGGTGCTCATGCATTTCTGCTGCTGACTGGCTGAATCAAGGGGCAGACTGTCCCATAATCACCGGACTCACCCCGTCCAGGTGTTTCTGTGGTTGGCACACCTCTCACCTTTCCCAATTCTCCCCAACATAAGTCGGAAAATGCCCTTCCTCCCCCCTCATCTCATGTCCTAGTCACTCTCCAGGGTCCAGCTGACACCTCCTCTCTTTGAAAGACCTCCCCCCTTTGTCTCTGCCCCCCACTGTCTCTCATCACTGCACCTGACCAAACTCACATTTAGGCCTGGAGAGTTGCCCCACAGTGGTCCCTGAGTTTTTTCACCTCCTTTTTCTTGTGTCTTCCCCTAGACTGGCAGGCTGGGGCACATGAGGGAGTTCACAGTGCATGCCGGAAGAAATCCCCACTTTGTGGTCAACAGAAGCCCAAGAAAGCAAGTCTGCCCCTTCTCACCCCTCCCATCCCTCCCCCCTGTTTACTTGGAACCTCTGTTACCAGGAACAAGGCTTTGTGTTGAACATCCATCACCTTGAACCCTGTGCCTTCCTATTCCAGGCTACAAACTCAGCCACTAGTGTACAGGGCCTCCCCACTGCACTGTGAGTGGGGCAGCAGAAGAGTGGTTTCTGTCCTTGGGAAAGGCAAGAATCAAGGGCAGGAATTGAGCCAAAGTGGTAGATTAGAAAGAAGATCTGATAAAAGACCCAGGGGGCTAAGTGGTTAGCAAATGGCTTCAGGGTTGTCAAGTCTTCCCCTGGGGAGGGAAAAGAGGGAAGGAATGTGCAGGCATCCTGTTAGGACCTTTATGCATGTGCTCTGCATAAGGCCTGGCAGGGCTCCTGCCATTACTGACCCATTTCACAGGTGAGTCAACTGAGTCTCACAGAGATCCAGTAACTCACCCAAAACATCAGTGTTCCCATGTGGCAAAGCCAGGACCCAGACTCAGGTCTCTGTGACTTCAAAAGGCACTGAAATGAGTGCCAAGGAGGCAAAAAGGGACTCACCCCTTCATTTGCTCAACAAACACATATTAAGCAGGTCTGTGGGCCAGGCATTACCCTGCATATAGCAGTGGGAAAAGCACCAGCTGCAATGAGTTCACAGATTAGGCAATGAAGAATGGAATACTTTTAGGCCAAGGCATCCTGGAAGGTGACAAGGCTGGTCCTTGCCCGTCTGGTTCTGGAGTCATCCTCCCTAACTCCTGGGTCCTCATAGCCCAGCTGCAGGCTGCAAAAGCTAGTAAGATACTCCCATGAAATGGTGTCAGCTAGAAAAAAGGATTGGTATGATCTTGCCAGGTTGAAAGGCAGCAGGAGGAAGAGGACAAGGAAGGCTGCCCCCATTTCAGTGGATAACTGAAAGCAAAACTGGAAAGAACTTGCCTCATCTCAGTATGGGGCCCACACCTTTTCCAGCAGTGTTGTCCTGCAGAAGGGAACTCCCCCACCTGAATCAGAACCAGAGAGACTAGGGACTCCCCCAGCATGCTTTGCATTCACACATCTCATTGTTTGCTTCAATGTGTGTAGGGCCAGAAGCCCAGACTAGAAGCTCAATAGGGACAGGCTCTGAGAGAGTGAGGGCAAACATGCCATCATCCTAACTTCTGGACAAGAACAGTCTAAAGACCCAGAGACTTCTGTAGCCCATTCTATCCTGCCATTCCCATGTTTCTGCTCTTCCATGTAACTTCCTTCTGAGACTGGGTTCTCCCCTATTCCCACTGATGTGCCTGTGAAGTCCCAGCCTATCTCAGAGCCATGCCCAATGCAGCAAAAGTTCCTGTTGAATTTATACACTCAGAAATCACTTGCTCCAGCAGAGTCTAAGGTTGTTAATAGGAAGGACCATGTCATATTCCTTTTAGTGTCTGTAGCACAGTGCTTGGTATATAGTAGTTCCTTGATACATGTATGAAAAATGAAAATTTCACAACAGCTATGGATTTCTAGAGACTTCAAATGCAATAAAACACACTTTACAGAAAAACACCACCTTTCTGGTACTGTTTAGAAGATCTAGGATATTGTGTTTACCCAGGGGTCCTCTTCAGGAACAGAAATGATGATGTTTGAGTATCTAAGAAAGTTCTGGTTATTTGTAATTTTGAGTAAAGAAGTGTGGATTTCAGTGGCCAAAAAAAAAAAAAAAAGGAGAAGAAAAAAGGACTCCAACAACTCAACTCGAAATTGGGCAAAGAACTTGAACAGACATTTCTCCTAAGAAAATAGACACATGGCCAATAAACACATGAAAAGATGCTCTACATCACTAATCTCCAGGGAAAAGCAAATCAAAACTATAATAAGACACTACCTCCACTAGCTCCATATAGGAGCTACTACAAAAAGAAAAAAAAGAAAGAAAAGAAGAGCGCTGTAAGGATACAGAGAAATTGGTAGGAATGGAGAATGGAGTAGCTGCTGTGGAAAACAGTATGATGGTTCCTCAAAAAATTAAATATAGGAGTACCATGTGTTCCAGAAATTCTACTTACGGATATATAACCAAAAAAACTAGAAGTAAAGACTTGAGTAGATACATGTACACCCATATTCATAGCTTTACTTTTAGCAATAGCTAAAAGGTGGAAACAACCCAAAAGTCTGCCAGTGGATGAATGGAGAAATAAAATGTGATAAATACACATGAGGGAACATTATTTGGTTTTTAAAAGGAAGGAAATTCTGACACTTGCTACAACATGGATGAACCTTGAGGCCATTACACTCAGTGAAATTAGCTAGACAAGAAAGGACAAACGCTGTATGATTCCACTTATATGAGGTAACTGGAAAAGTTAAATTCATAGAAACCGGAGAATTGTGGTTACCAGGGACAAGGGGAAGGGAGTTTCATTTGGGATGATGAAAAAGTTCTGGAGATGGCTAATAGTGGTGGTTGCACAACACCGTGAATATACTCAATGCTACTAAAGTACGTGTCCAAACGGTGAATTTTATGTTGTATGTAATTTTCCCACAAATGAATGAATGAAGCACGGCTGTTCCTTTGAGGCAGTGTGGGGAATAAAGAAGGCATTTGGCCTTGGGAATCAGACAGCTGCGATTCTCAGTCTCAGTTGTGTGAAATCAGGATGATACTTTGCTTTTGTGAATTTCAAGTCATCATCTATAAAATGAGGTAAGAAGACCCAAAACAAGGATGAGAATACTCATGTCACCAAGTGGATTTAAGGATTAAATGAGATGATGTATATGGACCCCAGAGTGCAGAACCAGGAGAAGGTACTTCTCTGAGCTCTTACCCTTTCTCCCTTCTCCTTACCCAGTCTGTGAGTGACCGTATCCATTGGTTTGGGTGCCAACTCCAGTTCACCTTTCCCAGGCTGAGATGAGCCTCCTCCCCAGGTCCTACTCCTAAAAGAGGCTGCCAGTTTCTTGCCACTCAATAGACAAACCCAGGGCAGCAGGCCAAGCCTTGGTAGTGCCTCCCCAGGGCACTTGCAACCAGCAAACAAGCAAAGACCGAAATGAGAAGGTAGAATTTCACTCTCTGTGGGAAGTTTGTGGCAGAGATATTTTGGGGATGAGAGAAGGTGGGAGGTATTTTTAGGATGGGATGCTCTTCCCATGCTCTTCAAATCCCACCTCCCTGTGGGCCAAGGAAGAAAAGTGGCACCCGAGAGCCTACTGTGATGGATGAGGCAGCTGGCACCCTCAGCAGAGGAGGGAGTCGCTCGAGGCTGTGTCCTTGGGCTGGGACCTCAGATGTCTGACCCTAGCCAGCCCCCTGCCAGCCTCCCCTCCAGAGCCGCTTCCCTTTTGGGAATATAGCCTGGAGCTCCCTCCCAGCCTCCAGGCCACATCCCCACTCTCCCTCCAGGATGACCTGAAAGGGAAGTTTATAAGAGGAAAAGGAATGAAAAGGATCCTATTTAACAGCACATGCTGGGCGGAGGAACTTCCTGACAGGAACTGATGTGGAAACCAGGCCCAGTTTGGCCATGGAAAACTGGTTTGGCTCAGAAGTGGCCAGAGTGGACAGGAGACCTCGGGCAGCTGTATGTCACAATTAAACTGGACTTGCCCGACTTCACTTTCTTTCTCGTCCCCTCTCAGCAAGCAGACACTATAATAATCTGCACACCACAGGGGGAGAGAGGTACCATTTTTTTTTTTAATCTAGGGGGAAAAAACCCGCCCTCATTTAGGTCACAGAAATATAAAAGACTATGGGTTCAGACAGTAAATCATGAGCAGATGTAGGCGGCCACACCGGGCAGGCTGAGCAGGGCCATCGCCACCAGGCGCCCAGCCTGAGTCACCGGGCAGGGAGGGCGGGCGGTGGTGGGCAGGGGTGGTTATCTTTATTCTAGGACTTGGGTGTGGGGTGCAGAAAACAATGCAAACAGAAGAGTCCTCAGGGCTGGGACAGGCACAGGGCGGGCAGGTACGGGCAGGCTCCCAGCAGGCTGCTCTCTAGGCCAAAGGATTACCACAGGCCCCGTGTGGGACAGGAGGAGGCCTCTTCCACTCCTTCCCTGTCCGCCCTCTCCCCACCCAAGGAGACCTTGCTGTTCCTTTTTTCAGGGCTAAGTCTGGCTGCAGCGGGCCAGCTGGTCTCTGTCCTGGTCCCCACCTCATCTTTCCCTCCTGCAGCCGGGCTGGTGCTGGGGGAGAGGTCTGGCACGGGCCTTTTGGTCCCTGTCCCTGCACAGTCCTGCACAGTGCTCTGTCTTTTCTTCTCACTGTTTGGCCTCCTGTGGTCCCCGATAGAAATATAAGCCCCATAGAGCAAAGGTGGTCCCTGGTGAGTCTGCAGTGGGTTTCAGTCCTCACCAAGGCCTCTTCTAAGATCCTCCGTCATTCCTGAGTTATCATTCCTCCTTCCACGTGACACTGTCCCCTGGAACACGTCGTCAGAAGTGGGACCTCTGCTACCCTGGTGGCCCTCTGGCCCTCCAGCAGGAGCCTGGCACTAGCAAGGTCTCAGCAGGTGTCTGTCATAGGAACGGAGAAGCAGCATTGTGCAGCCATGCGTGCAGCTTCGCGGCACCCTTCTTCGTGAAGAGGAGGGATTTTGGGACACCCTCAGGCCAGCGACAGGTAGAACTCAGTTTGAGACAGTGACCTGATTTTCCAGCCCCCACAAATTTTCCAGTGATAGGATAGAGAGAAGAGTAAGGGCCTATTTTCAAAGATGCTCTCTATGGCTGAACATAGAAAAAAGAATCAAAGCTTCTTTCAGCCGGGTGGTTTCAGGACCATGCAGCCTGGGAAACACAGAGGGCAAAGGGCAGATGCAAGGACACTCGGCTCAAAGGAATCCACGCCTGGCTGTCCTGCTGTCCAAGGTCCTTTCCACTCGGCGAAGTTTTTGTGATGGGCCACGTAGTTATTAACATACTGTCACCTTGTTTTTTAAAAATTCTCAAATTTCCCTTGGCCCTTTGACCTGCCTAGTTAATTGAACTTACGTCTTTGCCAGGATCCAAATAGGTCATCTATCAAAGTGCACAGAGAGGCAGGAGGTGGCACAGGTACAAGAAGAGGAAAGAGGTGTTTGACATTTGCCTGTGTACAGGCCCCCGTGTGTTTTGTCAGCTCTGCTTCCCCCACTCACAGGGCTCCATGCATCAGAAAAAGAGCACGTGTGAGCTCCATCACCAAACAGCCTGCTCAGGGGACACCGCTGGGCTTCTACCTAGTCACTCTCTCCCCTCCCCAGCGAGGAGACAAGAGAGGCACTCTAGTCTTAGCTGTGACTGCTTACGTTCTTGTCCGAGGGTGCTTGTGATGTGAAAAGGGACTTCTAGCCCAGTGCCCAAGAAGGAAGAGAAAGGTGGAGCAAGTAAGAGAGAGAAAGAATTACTAGTATCTCCACAGGATCTGCCTCATGCCTGGAGATCACAGAGCCACCCTGTTTCCCATGCCGTGTGCCTGGCTGAGATCATTGGCTCAGCGATCGCACTGTTTTGGGTTGATTTAATACCCTTTCACCTCCCTGCTCCCAGGATGGCATCTGAGGGTGTCATCCAAGGAGAGCAGGAACCTTCAGGTCTCCCCATGGGGCAGGGGCAGGCAACTCCTTTCTGCATCTGAACAGAAGAATGTTCAGGTTAAATAGAGGGGCCCTGCCAGTCCCCACCTGCTGCCAGCTAATCCCCCAGCACCTGCAGAAATCAGAAACACTGGCTGAAGACGCCCATCCCCCAACACCCACTCTCGCAGGAGTCCCCAACTCTGCTCTCACACCGAACACATAATCCATCTCCGTGCACCTGAGAGAGTGCCTGGCACGTAGTACCAGGTGCCAGAGGAATGTTTGCTCCCTCGCCCCACCCTCCCTTAACTCATTCCTCCCCAGAGCATGCTTGAGCAAGTTCAGCAAATGCCCGCTGAACCCCTGCAGGCCCTGGGGAGGTGCTGCAGGAATGAGAAATAAATGTTTCTTGTCCCCCAATTGGGGGTATGGTACTTGTCCCCCAATTGGGGGTATGACCCCATTTAATGAGCCATTTTTATGTCCTCAGTACCTTGGGAGGCACTTTGCTCCTGTGACCTGACTATAATTTTCACAACAATGCTGTTAGGCAGCTAATTAGTCTCTTAACTTTATTTATGATGAGACTGAGGCTGAAAGAGTGAATGAAGGAATTCACAAACTGGTAACTGCAACAGGTTCTTTATGGATAACCATAAAGTTCAGTGTGGTAAGGGCCTGGGGGAAGAAACAGAAAAAGCACTGGGGTGCCCCAAGGAGGGCAGAGTGGGAGTTAGGGGTACAGGGGATTTCTAGTCATCCAAGGGCCAACAGCTGTTTTTCTGTATCCAGGTTACATCTAGAACACTGACCACAAATAGAAATTTTTTTCATGTCTCAGACACTGATTCAAAATCCTTCCAAGCACCTTGCCAACCACTAAGACTGTGGTTGATCAGCTACCCAAGGAACTGACTTTCCAAGCAGAAAAGATCAAGCACCCCATGAGCCGGAGGCAGGGTGAGCGGCTCTGGGCTTGGCAGGAGCCTCGTTCAAGTTACAGATGGATTTGTGTCTTCTTGACTCAGGGAGCTCTTGGGACAGCTATATGGTGGCTCTTCAAGGAACCCTCTAGACTTGTGTGTCAAAACCAGGAGTCCCAAAATGCACTGCTCTGCTGAGAACCCACATGACTGCAGGAGTACACTCCATCCAGAGCCCTTACCATGTGCAATTTCTCAACAAATCTAATTAAATCAAGGAGGAAGCTTCAACTAAGCACTAACCTGGCTCTGACACCTCTAGGTACCTTTCTACATGTGTCTCAACTGAGCCAAGACAGCACCTGAATTCCTTTCCAGCAAAGGCAATAGGAATAGAATAGAAAGAAATGGCTTGGCGTCTGTAGCTCAAGTGGCTAAGGCGCCAGCCACATACACCAGAGCTGACGGGTTCGAATCTAGCCTGTGCCTGCCAAACAACAATGGCAACTACAACCAAAAAAAAAAAAAAATAGCCGGGCGTTGTGGCAGGTGCCTATAGTCCCAGCTACTTGGGAGGCTGAGGCAAGAGAATCATTTAAGCCCAGGAGCTGGAGGTTGCTGTGAGCTGTGACGCCATGGCACTCTACCCAGGGCAACAGCTTGAGGCTCTGTCTCAAAAAAAAAAAAAGAATAGAAATGAATTTATGATATATCATTAAATAAAAAGAGAAGTCTTCTTAGTAAAGCATCACAAGAATAGAGAAGCAAGAATTCAATGTACTCCATTCTAATATGATGGCAGTGGATGAGCTGATACAAGGCGGGGAGGGGAATGAGTGAGCCGGGACGGGGGAGGAGGGAGGATGAGGATCACAGTGTATGGCACACCTCTTGGGGGTGGGACACAATTATAAGAGGGACTTCATCTAACAAATGCAATCAGTGCAACCTAATTCTTCATACCCTCAATGAATCCCAAACAATAAAAAAAAAGAAAAAAGAAGAGCATCTCCCATTCTACTGTTTTTTTTTTTCCTTATTCTAAGGTAATACAAGCTCATTCCTAAAAAAAAAAATCAGAAAATCTTGGGGGTTGGGGGAAATACTGGCCTAAGGGTACAAATTTTCAGTAATGAGTAAGTTCTGGAGACCTAATAAATGGCATGGTAACTATAGGTAATAATAATGTACTGTATACTTGAAATTTGCAGAGAGATCCAGGTGGCAGTTAAAACAGTGAGGTGAGGTGATAGTCAAAGACATCCTACCAGTGGTGCTGATATGGAGGGCTCTGGCCCCTAAACTCCCCGCCTCTCCTTGAGAATCCCTGCAACGGGCACACAAAGCCAGCAAAGAAGAAGGATGTGTGGGTGGACCCTGTCTGATCCAGCAAGGCTGAGCCCAGCACAGGGATTGGCCTGAAACTGAATAAAGACGACTTGAATAAATGAATGAGCAGAGAAGCGAGGACAGAAAGTACAGTCAGGGCACACTGAAAGGATGCCAAAGAGTTTAGCTGCTTTCAGCCTCAGATGCATGTGTGGAAGTGGTGGGGGGAGGGTGAGCACCAAAAGTGCAGCCCATGTATGAGGTCGTGGCTACAACACTGGCTGAACACTGAGTGAGCACTGGGCACCTTGCCCTCTGAACTTGAGCTGGGTGCTGGGATGAGATGCTGGGCAAGACTCTTTCAAGCCCCTGGCCACCCTGGCTAACCCCCTGCGGGGCTGCAGCTTGAACTTCAGCTGTGTTCATTCAGAAGGTGAGCGTGCTGGGGCACATCTGGGAAGGGCAAGCTGTGTGCCCCACTGTGACACTCCTTAAGGCAGATGGAGTTGAAGACCACAAGCTGGGTCCTTAGACAGTTCCCTCGGGGACGGAGGTGACAGGAGATGCAGAGATAGCTGGATTCTGCCAGGAAGATGGCCCTCTGGCTCATCCCTTATGATTCGAATATCGATTCACCCATTCGAATAATTATTAAGCACCTGCAAAGTACCAGGTCCCTCACTAGGCAAAGAGGTCTAGAGAGGGAGACTCCCCATGAAACCTGAAGGTGCTATGACTCTAACATTTCATTTTGGTTTTATTGATTTAATTAATTTGTTTGACTCTAATTTCTGAGAAGCAGATGCAAGGCCCTTTTGGGGTAAGCCTTTGTACATGCGCAGCACGAAGGCGGGAAAGTGGAGTCGGTCGCTGACTTGTGCAGAGAAGGCAGTGTAGCCCCTGAAGGTGTCCCCACCTTTGAAGGGCACGATGGCACCTGACTGGCACGATGGCCCACACCCCACAGGCAGCAGCAGGCTGGCCTTGTGAGCACCAGAGCAGCCAGCTCACCATGAGAAGAGTAGGCTGGCAGGTACACAGGGGAGCAGTCGTGGGGATGTCCAGGGGCTCCATGGGTTGTGGTGAGCACAACCCCAGACCCACTGAGAGGCACAGGAGACCCAGCACCAGAGTGCCAGAAAGAGCCAGAGAAATGTCTGTTATTTCCATTATGCTCCTCGTTTATTCCCAGGAGGGTTGGCATGGGAGATGCAGGCTGTACTTATGCAGTGGTTATTGGGAATTATATAGAGTTGTTTGTTCTACATAAATGGAATCATACAAAATGGTTACAATTTTTTGAGTCCGGCTTCTTTCAGTTAGCATGTTTTCAGGGCTCATCCACATTGTATTGACACTTAGTTCCTTTTTTAATGGCTGGATACCATTCCATGCATGCATGCATCACAATTTGTTCATTCATCTGTTGATGAACATTGGGCTGGTTTTGGCTATTGTGAATGATGCATAGCACTTGTTTGAGTATTCAGCTTCATTTCTTTTGGGTAATATGCCTAGGAGTGGAATGCTGGGGGCAGTTATAGAGTTTTTAGAGCTGGAGTAGAACTTAAAGGTCAGTTATCCCAATTTTACAGATGGGAATCTGAGTTCTGGGTAAAACATCTACCCTCCTCAGGGTTGCATGAGTGTCAGGAT
The DNA here is from genome assembly GCA_963574655.1 of Perodicticus potto. Classification (NCBI taxonomy): domain Eukaryota; kingdom Metazoa; phylum Chordata; class Mammalia; order Primates; family Lorisidae; genus Perodicticus; species Perodicticus potto. The sequence continues at coordinate 46,495 of CAUYRH010085057.1, forward strand.
ATAAGGTATACCTGCAAGTCAAGGTGTCAGTGGCTTGTTTGAGTTCAACCATATGTCAGTCATGATCTGTTGCCTTTTCTGTGGTTCCATGGTGCCCGGCAGTGTCTTTTGCATATGGCAGGCACTGAATATTTGTTGATGAAAGAAAGAAAACATTTATACTCAATTAAAACCCCCAAACTTACCAGAATGTTTATTTCAGCCCAATTCATAATTGCTAAGTCATGGAAGAAGCCCAAGTGCCCATCGACCCACAAATGGATTAATAAATTGTGGTACATGTATACCGTGGAGTACTGTGCAGCCTTAAAGAAAGATGGAGACTTTACCTCTTTCATGTTTACATGGACGGAGCTGGAACGTATTCTTCTTAGCAAAGTATCTCAAGAATGGAAGAAAAAGTATCCAATGTACTCATCCCTACTATGAAGCTAATTTAAAGGTTTCATATGAAGGCTATAACCCAACTATAGCACAAAAATATGGGAAGAGAGGGGAGAGGGGAGGTTGGGGTGGAGGGAGGGTAATTGGTGGGGCCACACCTATGGTGCATCTTAGAAGGGTACAGGTGAAACTTACTAAATGCAGAATACAAATGTCTTCATATAATAACTAAGAAAATGCCATGAAGGGTATTTTGAATAGTTTGATGAAAACATTTCAGATTGTATATGAAACCAGCACATTGTACCCCTTGATTGCACTAATGTACGCAGCTACATTTAATTTAATGTAATTTAAAATTTAATAAAAAAAAAAAAACCCCAAAACTATTACCCATTCTGCAAAGGGAGATGCCCATTATCCCATCTCAGAGGTTCAAAGAATCTTGCAGAACAAAGGGTCGGAATAAATGGGCCCAGAGTCCACCTCTTTGGAGGAGATCAATTCAGCAGGAGCGGGATCAGGGTGTTTGCCACTCCATTTCCTAAACCGTTCCTTCCTTGCTATATCAGTGTGTTCTCACCAAGGCACAGGGGATGAAGTGGTTGGGTCTTAAGGGGCCACAATGGCCCAAGGAGAAGGCAGCCGGCTCACTCCTCGGTCAGAGGCTCCCAGAACCCCCATTCACAGTAAACTGCCCTTGCACTGGGAGGAGAGGTAGGCTTGAGCTCACCCAGTGCCAGCTGTGCCACTGGGCTAACCCAATGCCAAGCCGTTCCACTGTGAGAGGCACTATGCGGCCCTGAGGACCTCCTGCCTGTGAGGCTATAGGGGGCTGCAGATTTCTACTTCCAGGGCCCAAGCAGTGGCACCTCAGCTGGCAAGAAAGCCTAGTCCATGGGCCACTGGGCAAGTGCCCATGGCCTACAGATCCCAGGCAAGCTAAGCCCTGCCCGCCAGCCTTCCACTTCCTTTGACAGCAGCAGTGAGGCTGTCCTGAAGGCACCACTGCCCCTCAGAGAGAAGTCACTGCATTCTGGTGAGCCCCACTGACATTAGGCTTCTGTAACGCACCTGGGGCTGATGTGACATTTCAATGCCTCCATCAGTGTGGGTTGACAGCCCCAGCTCAGGTCAGTCCCATGTGGACTGCAAGGGCTTCTGGGCCAGCCTGGAGCCAATGTGAACACTTCAGGTACCTCTGTCCACTGTCCAAGTTTCTGTACCCAGCAGCTCCAGAACCTGGACGGACACATGAGTGACTCTCAGATTCAGTGCTGCCGTAAATGACAAGGCGTCGGTGCTCACCTGCACCTGGCCACCGCACACCCCACCCTGTTTCTGCGTGGACCCAGGGTGGTCCATAGATTTCACGCATGGATGCTCATTAAGGCAGGGTTCAGATGGCACCAACAGCATCCTCACGAATGCACATGGCGGGTGGGAATCAGGCGGCAGTGCACAGTTCCCATTCCTATTCTAGTCCCTGTCTGCCCTGCCTCTCCTTGCCAGGCAGCAGACAGTCCTTTCACCTCTGGGGCCTCAGTTCTGAATCTGTAAAGGAAGGAACGCTTTCTGAAGTGCACTCAGGAGTGACACACGTATGTCAGGGAGGCTAGTGGCACCACATGAAATGGATTGTGCTGTCCCAATCCACAGGCACATAGGCCATCAGGGCTGCACACAGAAGGCCTGGACAAGTCTCCAGGGCCCACAAGGTCAGGCCAGGCCAGGGCCAGGCCATCATAAAGTCCCAGGCCTGTGGCCAACCTGCCCACCTTTCTGGCCTTTACCACTCCAGAGACCCTGGGCGAGCCCACCAGCTCCCTCCTGCCTCTTCTCCTGGCTCTGGATTTGTGCATTCTTTCCTCCGCTGCATCACTGAAATCTCCCCGGAGCCTCTTCCTGAAGGGGCCCACAGAGAGAGGGGCAGACAGGCACAGGCCAAACAAGCAGCTCGAGGGGCAGGCGTGGGCAGCAGGAGGAATGATCAAGGCTGCAGGTGGGGTTCAGGGGCACAGAGGAACCACCTTAAAGGATGAGACCCTGAACTGGCCCCTGAGGAAACAGACAGGACAAAAGCCCAGGGAGAAGCCCTAGACAGCAGGCTACACTTGAGGACCTGAACAGTACCTTCCATCCCCCACTCCCAGTTCCAGGCAGCTCCCCTGACCCACTGGCACAAGAGGGCCCCGCCTCTCTGCTCTCTACGCCCACAGCCTGAGCCCCACACTAACCTGTCATCACCCCTGTCACTGAGAGTTTGCTCTCCCTGACAGATTCCAAGAGGCCTGGACCTCATCACATTCCCTGATTTCTCCAGTGCCTTCCAGAATCCAGTATAGGGATAGGTGCCCCCAAGTGATTCAAGTTCATTGTTCATCTTAGTGACACAGCTCCTTGGTTCCTATCCTCCCATCAAGCAGAAAAGTGGCTCCAACAACACTAATGGGGCCACCAAAATCCAGTTTCTACTAGGACAGTGATTTTCTCCCAGTGTGCTGTGAGAGAATCTTAAGATGTGCCGCAAAAATTTTTAAAGATCATTAAGTTCTGGGAGGCGCCTGTGGCTCAGTGGGTAGGGCATAGGCCCCATGTATCAAGGGTGGCGGGTTCAAACCCGGCCCTGGCTGAACTGCAACAAAAAAAATAGCTGGGCGTTGTGGCCGAGGCCTGTAGTCCCAGCTACTCGGGAGGCTGAGGCAAGAGAATCGCCTAAGTCCAGGAGTTGGAGGTTGCTGTGAGCTGTGTGACGCCACAGCGCTCTACCAAGGGCGATAAAGTGAGACTCTGTCTCTATAAAAAAAAAAACAACAACAACAACAAAACATTAAGTTCTTTTCAAAAGAAATTCAAAGCACAGTAAGCATTTTTTTTACCCCCCCCCTTTTTTTTAGATCAACATAATATAAGTGTGCCACGGAAGTTTAACTATAAGTTCAAGCGTACCATAAAATAAAAAAGGTTGAAAAACACTACTCTAGGAGCTAGTTCTTTACAAAGGCAACCAGAGCTTCTCCCCTTTCCTAGGGTAAATTCCTTGAAATGAATGAGCAACAAAAACTAAAATTACAGTTCTTGAAGCAAATCTTCAAGAAAGGGAGCAGGAACCTCACCCTCAGTGAAAATGAGAGCTTAGGAGGCCAGCTCTTCATCTCCACCAGCCCGTGGCCAAACTGTTAGAGGGGCTCAGCACGTCCCCGATCCTGGGACTGGCCCCAGGGGCATTCAGGCCATCGAATCCGCACCTGCCCTTGGAGTTCTTGATTCCAGACACCTGTTGAATGGTCCATGTCATGACCAGTAGACAAGTCTGAGGCAGCCCATGAAGGGGAGGCAGTTCTGAGCTGTTTCAGAGGCTGTGGTTCTGCTCATTTTCCATGATTTCTTTATAACCCCTCCATCAGGGCTCTCCTCCCATTTCCTTTGCTCAGTTCTCTATCCTCAGATCTCAGCACACTGCCTGAAGTTCAACAGGGGTCCAGCATCATATTAAGTTTAACAAAATAGTTTGAACTCCGCCTACGTGCAGAAGATGCTATCCTTGTTCTGTCCAACCTGGAGGTCAGCAGCTGTATGGAGCCACTGAGCACTTGAGATGCAACTGGTCAAATTAAAATGAGCCATGAGTAGGAAACATACTCTAGATTTTGGAGACTTAGTAAAAAAATGTTAAATATAGCATTAATAATTTTTATATGATTGCATATTGAAATGATAATACTTTAGAAGCACTGGGTTAAATACAATATATTACAAAGATGAATGTCAGCTATTTCCTTTCATTTTTTTTGATGTGACCAAGAGGGAAACTTTAAAGAGGTAGCTTGCATGGTAACTCTGTAGTGCTGGTCTATGCATTAGGGATATCAACAAGAAGACTGGCCCTCGTCCTCGGGATTCACAATGGTTTGGGGACCCAGGCACATTCTCAGTAAGTTGAAATTTAAAAAGTCCCCATAAAGCATTTTTTTACTACAAAATTATGCACCACCCCCTTGCATGGAGAAGAGTCTAACACACTGAGTCTTAGAGCAACAGAATGTGAGAACATTCGGGGCCTGAGGTGGGATCTGACCCATCATTTTTCTCTGCAGGTGAGACAACAGGTAAAACTCTTCTGCAGTGGTGTCTGGGTGATATCAAATTGCTCGTCATTTGGGATATTTTTCAGCTCACCTACATTATCAGCAATCCTGTTCTTTATCTGCTGGGACCCAAGCAGGGACAAGAGCAACAAAGAACCAGTAAGTTCAAAGAAATGCCAGAACCCAGCTGATGAAGGAGGAGGTATGTGCAATTACAAATCGTTACTTTTCTTTGAAGAGGTTTACTTGTGGCAGTTGAGGTATTGGTTAGCGGAACTTTGGAAAGAAGGAGAAAGTAAAAGCAAACAGCATATTCTGGGCACCTCCCATGTGCTGGGTATGCATTTTAACTCATTATCCTGGGTTTGGCCCCATTTTATAGATAAGAAAACCAAGGTTCAGAAGGTTAAGTGACTTACCTAAAGCCTACAGCAGGTTGCTTCAGTGGTGAAGCCACATGTACACTTCCAACTGTTCCCCACAGGAAGGATCTAATGCATGAAACTGCTGGGGGAATGAGGTTCCCTGGAAGTGTGGCCGTGACTTAAATTTGAATTTCTTTTTTTTTGAGACAGAGCCTCAAGCTGTCACCCTGGGTAGAGTGCTGTCGCATCACAGCTCACAGCAACCTCTAATTCCTGGGCTCAAGCGAGTCTCCTGCCTCCACCTCCCAAGTAGCTGGGACTACAGGCACCCACCACAACACCCGGCCATTTTTTGGTTGCAGCCGTCATTGTTGTCTGGCGGGCCCGGGCTGGATTCGAACCTGCCAGC
>CAUYRH010085058.1:0-27172 GCA_963574655.1 Perodicticus potto
TCCATATTAAAGGAAGTATTATTTTTTCAAGGTCTTTAAAATATGACAATGGAGCTTTAATAGGCATTGCATTGAAATTGTATATTGCTTTTGGAAGTATGGATATTTTAACAATATTGATTCTTCCCAACCATGAGCATGGTATGTTTTTCCATTTGTTGACATGTTCAGCTATTTCTTTTCTTAGAGTTTCATAGTTCTCTTTATAGAGATCTTTCACTACCTTTGTTAGGTAAACTCCCAAATGTTTCATCTTCTTTGGCACTACTGTGAAAGGAATGGAATCTTTGACTGCTTTTTCGGCTTGGTTGTTATTAGTGTATATAAAGGCTACTGATTTATGAGTGTTGATTTTGTAGCCAGATACCTTGCTGTATTCCTTGATCACTTCTAAGAGTTTTATAGTAGAAACCCTGGTGTTTTCCAGATATACAATCATATCGTCTGCGAAGAGTGAAAGTTTTATCTCTTCTGACCCTATGTGGATACCCTTGATTCCACCTGTTTCTTAAGTGTTCTTATGCCTCTCGGCCTTCACCTGGGCTATTCCACCTGCCCAAAATGCACCTGCACCTCCGTACACCTTCCTTCCCGTGGCTTTCCCTACTTATTTCTCATGTCACTGCTTGCATAAAATGTCCTGTGGAGTCCGGCCTTCCCAGATGTCCCTGGCCAAGGCGAGGCTTCCCCTGCCCCACCTCTGCCCTTTGGCTGTCCCCATCCATCACCCCAGGGATCACACTGAGCCGTCACTGTGGTTTCTTGTCTGTCACCTCCACAGAGCACACACTTTTGCCAAGCAGTGCCCCATCTTCCTTGTCATGGTACCTTTGGGCCCAGGGCCTGGTAGTTAGGGAGTATGTAGTAAATATTTGCCCTGAGCTGGAAATTGAGGGTATCAAGATAGGAACAGAGGGCACCTGCCCTGAAGACCCCAGGTCTGAAGGGGAAGACAGAATAACAGTACAGGGTAATGTGCCTTCCCCGCAAAGCACCACACCCCGACTGGGACATTGTGGACAAGGAGGACAGGTAGAGGGGAGAGAAGGCATAAAGGCACCAGGCCACAGCAAGGCTACGAGGTCGAAGGGCAAGTCCTTTTGGAGCCGGCAGGTCAAGATGGGCAGTAGAAAGCTGGACCACAGTCCAGCTTTGAGCCCTCCCGGCCGACACGCCACGAGCCTCTGGCTTCCATCTCTGTCCGCTGCCTGCTGCCCACTCAGGGGCCTCACCCTCCCGGATCTGAGTCACTATGGGGTGCCAGCCCTACAAATTACAACAGGCAGAGGGGATCCAGGCCCTCTGGAGACAGTTCACAGGACTTTCCCGGAGCTGGGTCTGCTCACAGCCGCTTCTGTAAACGCTCTTGTGGAGGAGCTCGAGGGCCCTAAAAGCCACATCTGCTCTTAAGAGTTTCATGGCTTATCGGTGTATCAGAGTCTCTGAAATGCCCTGCAGGAGAGACTCTGGGCTAACTTTTGTATCCCTGCTCCTTAAACCTGATTGAATACGGGAACGTCACCCCAGGCACTGCGGATCTACCCGCTCCGTGCGGAGAACGGCTGAGGAAGTTAACGTGATGGCCCCGGTCGCATGGTTACTTTTCCTTTGAGGTGAGTGAGAGAGTAAATAAGATGAAGGAGAGAATTACAACCAGAGATGTGAAATAGTTGTCTTCCAGGGAATATCTTGCTTGCCCAAGGAGAAGGTTTGGGGAATATAAAGAACCATTCCTTCTCTGCAGCATCCCCAGGGGAGAAAGGAGAGAAAGTGAAAGAAGCCCTCCAGCCGACCACTGAAGATGGGAGCATTTCTGCTGGTTTCATTTACATAAGTGTCCTTGGCAATTTGTCCCAATTTGTCTCATTACAAATGATATAAACATCCAGCATAATCACAGACAAAATGGGACAGTTTAAATGCTACCTGATTAAAAACCCTGGGTTGGCTGCAATAACTTTCATGCATGCTAACAGCTTCCCTGCGGAGACCTTGGTGCCAAAGTCCTGGGAGCTCAGGAGGGTCCCCAGGTCTAAAGAGTGTCCCCCATGACTGCAGCTCTCCATAGAGTCTGGTAAGAATGCACAGTCTTCTCCATATCAAGGTCAGGGAGGGAGGAAGGGACAGAAGGAGACATTTTCTTCTTTGCCATCTCAGTGGTGTGCAGGGCAATGCAATTTAGAAGGTTGGGGACTGAAGTTTGAACTCCAGTAATGTCCCTCACTTAATCTGTGAAATCTTAGACCAGTCACATCATTTGGCTACGCCTTAGTTACCTAGTCTGTCAAATGGAGATGATGATTTAACATCTGGTCTGCCTTGTACTGTTGTTGGGACATCCTATAACCAGAGCTTCAGAAGGGCAGAGACTTGGTCTGTCTTCCTTTCTTCCTTCTCTTCCTCCCTCCCTTCCTTCGTTCTTCTTTCTTTTTGCCTTTCTTATACCACATAAAAGGCATATAGAAGATGGTGCACACTTACTAGGCTCCATGTGAAGGGTTGCGGAGCCACAGGGGACACATTCTAGACCCAGGGGCCCTCCTATGCTCTCAGAACTTCAGAACCAAGATCTCTTCAGGAAAATTGCATGTATTTATTGGTTCCTCCGTGTGTGTAATAAGTGCTCAATAAACAGTTGTTGAACAGGTGGATTAAAAATTAAATAAATGAATAAATGGATGCTACTGTGAGCAATAACACAGTCATCTGTGAGCCAATGAGAGGATTGTCTAATAGCTCAACTTTCCTGTCACCCTTCAGAACACAGATGGATTGCCACTCCCCCCACCCCAAATCCCTTCCCAGTGCACCAACCAGTGTAATAAAGTTGGGCACTGGTGGCTGGGCCTGGTGGCTTATGCCTGTAATCTTACCACTCTAGGAGGCTGAGGCAGGTGGATTGCTTGAACTCAGGAGTTCCAGACCAACTAAGACCACAGTGAGACCCTGCCTCTACTAAAAATAGAAAAACCAGCCGGGCACTGTGGTAGGCCTGGCTGGTACTGCAGGCCTGGCTGGTACTATAGGCCTGGTTGGTAATATAGGCCTGTAGCTGGGTTGAAAGGATTGCTCAAGCCCAAGAGTTTGACGTTGCTGTGAGCTATGATGCCATGGCATTCTACCCAGGTCGCAGAGGAGATTCTGTCTCAAAAAACAAACAAATAAATAAATAAATAAAAAGGTTGGGCACTGGTATCTGAGGGTCTCAAGTTCATACCCTGGCTCTGGTCATTAGGTTGCATGACTTTGGGCCAGTGGCTTAACTGTCTGAGCCTCAGCTTCCCTGTCTGTCCCCTAGGGAGACAGTCCTGAGGAGTAAAACCAAAAGACACAAAGGGAGCCTGCAGGGAGGAGGTATATGAGAAGGCCTGTGGAAACTCTGCTGAGTTACAGTGAGTTTCTGGAAGTCCCTAAAGAGCCCCAAATCAGACCAGGGGTAAAGGTGTCTTGGCCAAGGTGAACCCCCACTTCCCAAAATGCCTGGCTGAAGGTGCCAATGGCTTCCATCAGCACAAGTGCAAAAATGCCTCTGCCCAAGACACTGGGAACATTTCAAAGCAAAGGAGAGAAAAGGTAGTTAGAACTCAAGCTGTCTACCTCTTGTTCTTCCTCCATAATTAGATATTGTGTGACCTTAATAAACCTCTTCTCCTCTCTATACTTTTGCCTAACAATCTTATGAGGAGAGTATTGAGTCATGGTGCTAGAAAAAACTAGCAAATTCTAAAAGCTCTTGGCAGTTAACACTGGATTCTTCCCACCTTTAGAAATTTTCAAACTTCTACACCAGCACCACCAATCACAGTCAGCCAGCTGCGAGAAGGGAGAGAGAAGAGGGGAAGGGAGCAGAGCCAGGAACCCTTTGGAAGAAGGCAAGAGCAAGGGCATGGGTCCCTGGACCCAAAGCCTACCACTCGCTAATATCAACAGTGTTGCAAAGGACTGACTTCTGAAAATCTAGTGACTCATTATCAAAGTGGAAATAAGAACACCTACCAGGCAATGGGTTGTCAAAACTAACATACGGTCTGGTTCATAGCAAGTGCTCAGAGAGTATCACTTCCATTACCCTTCCCCCTGGAGGACTTTGTAGCAAATATTGGGGTATCTTCCGACATGAATACCACCCTTTTCCTGTCCTGTAGCAGTTGAGTTGGAATCATCCCACCCCAGTCCAGGATTGGGCTCTGATGGACTTGAACCCAGCTGTATAATTCTGTTGGTTCCCTAAGCATCAATCACTAGTACAGGGAAGGCTCATGACCTAAGTTGGTTCAATAAGATTGAAGCTCAGAATCTGGTTTGAGGGTTGGAGAAAGAGAAGCTTTCCCTCCCTCTGGAAGGAGTTTGTTGCAAAAGTGAGTGCTGGAGCTGCTACATATGGCCCTTTCTCTACTGTGAAGGACCCAACCATGAGAACAAAACCAACTTGGGGGAGGGCCAGACATCACAAAACATGATGCCAAGTTCCTGATCAAACTGTGCCTGATGCCTGATGATCTATGCCTGGGCTTCTTCATTCCCTGGGCTACCCATTCTCTCCATTTTTAAAACCAAATCAAGTAAAATTTTTGAAGAAGTCAAACCAAAAGGATCTTGACTAATACAAAAATCTCCTTCAGGTATTCAGCCGTTCAGAACTCACCCCCCAGATCCACTGGGAGCTTGTCACACTTTTCATGAACCGTTAGGATATGCAAGTTCTTTTGCATTAATTGGTTCTCCAGGGAATGAATGGTTTCTGCCCTCTCTTAAGTCATTTAAAACTCAGAGAGACACGAGGGCCCTCCCCGTGGACACAGGTGTCCTCTTAACTGACAGGAGGTACACTCTGCTTCAGCCATCCCTTCGGTTCCTTCCTTTACCCAGGGAATTTGCTATAGACAGAAGTGTCTGTCTCTGTTCACACTGGGGAGGCAGTGGCAGGGAAACTGGAAAGAAACAAGACAGGGCCCAGAAAGAACACCAACTCCAAAGTCAATGCTCAGACCAGAATCTTAGCTCTATTTCTTCCAAGCTTCCAAAGTCATATCACCTCGATTTTCCCATCTATTTGGGGGGGGGGGGCTAAATAATACTTACCTAGCTCACCAGCTTACCTAGCTGGGCTGTTAGGAAGATTCCAAGACATCAGGAGTATAAAATTCCTGGCCGAGAGCCTGCAGGGTAATAGACTCTTGATCAATGGTAGCTGCTCTTTAAATTTGCATCATATAATGGTGATGGTTGCCCATCCTGTTTCCCAGGGATAGTGTGGATCTAAGATTATAGGGGCTGCAATATTTCTTGGTGGAACAGGTGCAGTAAAGTAGTAAGAGATGACATTGTCACTTGTCGCCCCAGGACGTGGTATTGACAGCTCTGCAGTGGGTGGTTAACACCCCAGTAACCATGAGGGTCAGCACTCATGTCTCCCCAGGTCATCTGCCCCCTTTGTTTTATCAGTTTGTAGTGCTTCAAATATGCAGAGCACTAGGCCTGGAAATGATGGGAGAAGAGAGATGAAAAAATGAAGACTAAAAGCCCCATCTCACGCTGCTCATAAACAGGTACAGACAGCTCTGGAGTCTTGTCCTGAGTTCTAACCCCAGGTCTCCTGCTAAACAACCATGGGACTTGTAGCAAGTCATCGAATCTCTCTGCGTCTCAGTTTCCTTGTCTAAGAAAAGCCTGGAAATAATGAATGATCCTTTCCTCCTAGTTTGTTGGGACATCAGGAGAAGTAGAGGATGTAGGTGCTTTGCATAGTCCCCGAGCAAACAATGCTCCGATCAACACTCCTTCTGTGGTGGGCGGAGTGCTGTCCTTTCAAAAGCTATGCCTACTCAGAACTTCAAACTGTGACTTTATTTGGAAACAGGGTTTAATTCAGTTACGGATCTTGAGATGAAACCATCCTAGATTTAGGTTCCACCCTTAATCCAGTGACTAATGTTCTTATAAGAACAGAAACAGAAACACACAAAGAATAAAATGAAGATGGAGATAGCGATTAGTGATGCAACCACAAGCCAAGGAATACTGAGAGCCCCAGAAATTAGAAGAAGCATTAAAGGATTCGTCCCTAGAGCCTCCAGAACTGAGGTAGAATAAATCTCTATTGTTTGAAACTACCCCAGTTTGTGGTACTTGTTATGGCAGCCCCAGGAAACTAATATACCCTCCTTGTCCCAACCTCTCCCCTTAAACAAAACAGATGTGAAAACTGCTTCATAAAGTTCCAGATGAAGAAGTTAGGGATATAAAGGGGCTATGATAATGGCAGGAGGGGCTGATCTCAAAATTTGAATTTTGCAGAGCAAGACTACAAAATGTTGGTGACTTGCAAACTAACAAGAGGAATGTGCCAAGTGCTGGGCTCGAGTAAGTGCTCAGGAAAAGGGTCTTATTCTGGCATTAGGAGGGTTCACACTGGGGGCTCTGAGCCTCTAACCCCCAGTATCACTCTCAGCAGGAGCTTGGCCCCGGCCATGTACAGAACTGGGACCAGGCCCAGCCTTCAGTCCACACCTGACCTGAAGGAGCCCAGTCTCTGGGAAATAGGGGCCCTGGCCTAATGCATCTCCCTGTGAAATCTGTCCCTTGGTCCTCTCTAAGCCCCAGGCCAAGGTTTTCTGGGCAGCTTTAACAAGAGAAAACTCAGCCCTCAAATATCAAATAATAGATTCAAGCAACTTAATAAAATAAGTCACACCAATATGTCTGAGCATCTACTTTGTTATTCTTTCACACATTCGAAACATCTTTCTTGAGCATCTAGTATGTGCCAACCTGTAATAGCCATTCTAGGTGTAGGGGATGCAGCAGTAACCTTGACAGAGAAGATCCTTGATCTTGTGGTACTTACAGTCCAGTGGGCGTAAAGAGTCAAGAAGTAAATTAACAAATAAGTGACCAGAAGGTAACCAATGCATTGACTGACAGCAAGGGCACAAACAACACTCACACAGCTTCCGTCTTCCACTCGCCAGTCCCTCCTATTCCTTCCTCTCCATTTTATGACCCATTTTATGACATCTCTGTTCTCCTAGTTTTCCCATCACTTGAGCTCTCACTACAGTAATAATTTTCAATTTTCAAATCTTGGAAAGTCCCGTGCAATTAAAATATCACTGTCGCACAGTTTAAACCTTGTCACCTGCCTACCTGGGAGTTGTATTCCTGCAGGAGGGGACGAAGGGCAGGTTTCGTGCTTCACCCTGCCCAGGGCAGTAGGAAACTGGCAGAGGAGAGAGCCGGTCTTTGATTTGGCTGACTGTAATGTCTTCCAACAGGGTACGTGCCTGTCACATGCTAGCTCTCTCCCAGCCTTCTGCAGATGGATGCCCTCTTCAGCTGAGCTTTGGTAAACACCCTCTTGCCCCCCACCACCACCACCACTCACAGCCTCTTTCTGCCTGGGTCTTCTGGTCCCAGCAGTCTCCCTCTGGTCATGGAGGAGAAGGCATCTCAGTCAAGCCCCTCAAGTCCACTGACCTTCTTCAGAGCCCAACTGGTTGCAGGAAACTCACAAGCCCTCAAGCACTACACAGCACAGTTCCCTCTCTCTAGCTGGTCCCTTGTGGCTACTTCAGCACATCCCCAGCCACCTGGATTCTCCAGCTCTTGTATTCACATACTTCCCCTCCAACCCCGCAAACCCCGGAGACACAAGGGCTCTGTCGCCAAGCTTCCTAGGGCTGCACTGTGCATCTGCAACTCAGGACCCCTGGTTGTGGCATGAGCTGCCAGCCTCCCCTTCACCCTCATCTCTGGCTCCCTGTCAGTGCCATGACCTGGAGAGCACCCTCCAGGAGAGCAGTGCTCTTTAGTCCTACAAACCCACTTCCACCCACTTGGAATTTCTCACCTTCTCTTACACATCTGGGATGGGGTGGGTGGTAGTCACAAAAACCATCCCACTTTTCCTCGACCAGTTTCATGGGCATTCACCAGCTGCATTTAGAAGAGGGCTACAGCTGGCCTTTGCATCGTCCCCCGATTGCACACTTCAGCCGGGGCCCCAAGGTAACAGGATGGCTTGCTCCACCTTCTATTGCAATGATTTCGGAGCGTGCAAAGCCTTAGAAAGGCAGTGAAAGAGTATAGAATACCTTATAGCAATGATTTTCAACGGGCGTGCAGCGAAAATTTTTGAAGATCATTAATTAAATCATTTTTGAAAGAAGTTCAAAGCACATCAAGTATATTCTTTCTCTTTCTCTTTTTTCGGATCAACATAATTTAATTGTGTGGTGGAAGTTTAACTATAGGTTCCAGTGTGCCATGAGATAGAAAAGGTTGAAAAACACTGCCTTAGAGACTAAATGACACGAGGACTGGACAGTGGGTCTTGCTTTGGACCCAACAATCAAGCTGAGACAGTGACAAGTTGGAACCTCGAGCAAGGCAGAGCCCCAAAGTGGAACAACCTCACGAGGCTCAGAACAAGGAGAGAGGCCTGCAGCAGTGAGTGATGGGGTAAGTGGCAGGGGCTGAGTGGAGAGGAGGCTGGAGCCAGAGCCTGCAGGGCCTTGCATGCCACTGACAGGCGTTTGGAAAGCACTGGAAGGTTTGCAGCAGAGGAGGGCTGAGCTCAGTCTTGTAGCTGCCGTGGAGAACAGACTGCACGCATGCTGGCACTGCGCTAAGCGTGTGCCATTGTTCCTTCCTTCACCCTGGAAATAACTCTGTCATCCAGGTCTGAGCAAGTGCATTTAGCAACCAGGGACACTGAGGCTAAGGGAGATTCAGCCACTTGTTCAAGTCTCCCCAGCTGTTTGGTGCTGAGGCTGAATTCAATCCCAAGACTTCTAAGCTCCTGGCTTTTGGCTTTTCCATGAGCGTGTGCTGGCTTTCTGCCCCCATCCTACACCACCCCACGCAGACATCTCTGCTCCCGCCAGTAAGTCCCAAGGCCACCTGGGAAGGGGCAGGTGCAGGTGAGGGAGGGTCTGGGTTGACTGTTTCAAGTTAAGAAATCCCATGTCCTCATTCAACTATTGGGCCAGGGGAGAGGACACTAGCTTGAGGGTGGGCAGACATGGAGAAGAGGCCACTGCTGGACGTCCCTGACTCTGGGGCCCTGGAGGACTGGCCCCCTGGCCTCACTGCCGGCTGCTGCCCAGGACGGAGTAGAAGCTGGAGCAGTCAGGGCTGCAGGCTGAGACATCCAGGTGGACACCGAAGTGAGGTTGCCACACAAGTTGCTTGTAGTGAGTGACACTTGTCTTTTAGAGGTGCTCAGGGTGGCTACTTTGGCATTTAAAAACTCCTGCTAAGTTTGAGGAACTCTCCACCTTCTGGGTTTAGGTGGGGAATCTGGATCCGCTTCCCTCTGGAGAAGGCCATATACCCACATCCTGGCCTCCTTAGCCCCTGGAATGTGAGCGTGTGTCTGAGCCCGGCTGGAGTGACAGCCAAAGACGCAGACAGGCCGGGACGGGAAGGGACCTGATGGCTGCAGCCAGAGCAGCGGCCAGTGTTAGTGGCCGGCAGCCATGTCCTCCCTGGCACCGACTACTCTGACCGTGTGCCCCTCCCCACTTTGCCTTTGGTTTTGTCCTGGGCTTGGCAGGGGCGCTGTCAGGAACAAGAGGTATATCTCTGGCAGTTTTTTAAATAATTGAGAGAGCTCCGTCCGTTTCCTGAGCTCCTTGCATCAGAGTCCCTCTGCCAGGAGCAAGTCCCCAGGATTTCCCTGAGCAGAACTAGCATCAGGTTTCCCAACCTCACACCAGCCGATGCTGGAGGGAGAATGGCCCAGGCTGCCATCTTCCCCAGAGGTGGCTAATGCTTCCTTTGACACCAAGCTAAGCCTGAGAGGGGCTAAGGGCACTGCAAGTCCCAGAGAAACAGCAAAGCTCCGGGTTCCTCTGTCAGTTGCCCAAGAGCCCATCTGAGCCCATAGACCTGGGGTGCCCAAGTCCTAGGTAGTGGCTCCGGGTGACCCCGAGGCATCTAGCAAAGCTCACACCAGCCTTGACTTGAAGACAACATTTTCAGGGTCTATTTTGAACCACTCATGGCATTTAGCCTTCTCTGGGAGACTGATTAAAAGGCTGAGGCTTGTAGGAGCCAAAGTGCTCCCCCACGGCCCCTAACCTCTCAGCCCCACCAAGGCCCAGAACTACTCCCCTTGCAGGGATTGGGCTGCAGCGGGGAGGCATTTGGGGGCTCATCTGATCCCAGAGTTCCAGGGCCCCTAAAGGATCAGAACAGTGTGGAATCTTGGTGACCTGCCTCTCCAGTAAATGTCAAAGCTTTTAGTTAAAAACCTTCCTCCCCCAATGCTATGCCTGAGCCAGTTGCACAGATTATGAGACTACGGGTTTGAACCATGCACATTTCCTCCCCTCCCCATTTGCAGAGAAGCACTTGGGGATTCTGGCCTCTGGGAACTTTCTGCATCACCCCCACCACAGAGATGACATTCAAAGATGAGAATGCAGCCAACAGGGGTCTCCGTGGTGGCATTTGGCCTAGGTGGGGAACTCTTGGCCAGTGATGGCCCAGGCACCCTTCAAGCATGCCCCCTGGTCACCCTCCCAAGCCTGCAAGCCTCCTTCTTCACCTAAAGGACAGCTACTCCAAGGGCAATTGATTATGAGCCTGACTCATGTTATAGAAATCATGTCATGTACACAACAGTCCACCCCTACAGACGTACCTGCCCGTTATGACAAGTGGGGACACTGAAGCTCGGGGAGGTGGAAATTCACAGAATTGCTAACAATAGGTGCTAAAGCTGGAATTTCAATGTCAGTCTCTCTGACTGCAAAGGTTGCTTTTTGGTTTGGAGGGTTTTTATTGGCCATAATCACAACCCTCCCAATAAGACCTACTGAGAAAGCTGCTAGGAACACCAATTTGGGAGGACAAAATTCAATAAAATATGTGAAACAGAAGATGGCACTTACTTCCCGTACCTCTCATAAAAAGCAGTACGGGATATTGTCCACCTTTACAGTCAGAGAGACTGACATTGAAATTCCAGCTTTAGCACCTATTGTTAGCAATTCTGTGAATTTCCACCTCCCTGAGCTTCAGTGTCCACACTTGTCATAACGGGCAGGTATGTCTGCAGGGGTGGACTGTTGTGTGCATGACATGACGTGATTTCTATAAAGTGTGTCAGGCTGGACTCCATAGCTGTGATTTAATGATCTATCTCCAGGCCTGGTGTCCTGCTAGGACTCCCATCAACACGAGAACCTGCACTCACATGTGGCTGTGGTGCCCGCTCCTGGCAACGGAGTTCCTCTTGGAGGAGAGCTCAAGGTTAATTTGCAGGATTCATGTTTGGAGTTTCTGAGCAAGTGTCACAGGTTTAGCCCCATTCCCCCAAGGGGAGCATTGGCTAAGCAAAGGGTCAGATAGAAAATCTGTCCTCAGCCCTTTCCTCCTGGAGTCTGTGGCCCCGAGGTCGGTGCTGGACGCGAGCCTACCCTCTGCCTCCGCAGCCCCTGCCGGGTCCCTCCATCTATCACACCGCCTGTGACTCTGGAATGCAAAATCATTCTCTCCCTCCTTCCCCTCCACTCCCACCTCCAACTCTATGGATTTGCTGTTCAGAAAACATCTGTTCCCTCCTTCGCCCCTGACATGCATTGATCTCGTGCTGGCTTGGCTGTCTAAACTCCTGGGAAGCAGACACTAGTCCTTCCTAGGCACAGGCTTGGGGGAGAGAGCAGGGCCCGGGAATTCTGGCAAGGGAATCCACAGGTGGGGGGCCAGCAGGGACCTTCTGGCTGAGATCCCATTTCAGGGTCAGAAGGCAAGAATAAATGATCAGGTGGGCAGAGATGGCAACTCAGAAGGCCAAGGGACTACTCCACCAGGGAGGGTCCCAGACGGCACGCCCCCCACACAGTCCGTGGAACTGCTCTGCCTCAGAGCCAAGGCATACAGGGAGTGTGACAAGGGGTCTTGGGCAGGCCAGAGGGGCCAGCTGGGATGCCTTGGTGCCCCAATTTCACCGCCACCCCACTCAAGCTCAGTTGTGTCAGGTTGGGTCCCACCTTGGGCCTTGCTGCTCTCTCCCCAGAAGGCTGACCCCCCCCCACACACACACACCACAGGAAGGCATTGGTGTTCATACGTGGTCCTGGTGCCGTCTCCACAGAACCACCTGCGTCGTCCAGCCCGCCACCCCACCCAGCACTGGCACACATTCCACCATAGCCCAGCACAGAGCACCTAGGAGCATCACCAAATGCACCAGACTCATGTGAAATGCATTAAACCTGCACCTGAAAGTTACCCAGACAGGCCATCTCCCTTAGGGACAATAGCCAATTCTATGAAAAGAAATGTACTCCACCCACCCAGGCATCCCCAAGATGGGAGCTTGGGTCTATTCCTGTTGAGGGGCTGGTGCAGAGGAGGGGGATGCAGGCCACAGCTGAGCAGTTTACCCCACCATGACACTCTCAGAGACCAGCCTGGGCCTGGGGGGTGGGCGGGCCACTGGGGCCAGGGGCTAGCCAGGCTCTTCGGGCCAAGAGCTGCAGTGAGTCCAGGGGATTACTAAGTAAACTGCCTCTAACTCTTCCTAAGGGACAGATGCCAACTTTGGGCATATAGACGTGATCTAGGCACAATCCCTCCCTACCAGGAAACACACAGCTATGTTAGAAAAAGAAGCTATAGGGCGGTGCCTGTGGCTCAAAGGAGCAGGGCGCTGGCCCCATATGACAGAGGTGGTGGGTTCAAACACAGCCCCGGCCAAAAACTGCAAAAGAAAAAAAAGAAGAAAGAAAGAAATAGAAAAAGAAGCTATAGATAGGACCTGGCAAGTAATACAATTCAATAAATATTTACTGTAGACAGATGAGACAGCCAATTGAGAAGACACGGGTAATTCAAGGTGCCAAGTGCTGTGACACCATCAACATGCATTTATATCATTCCCACTATATGCCAGTGAACAAGAGTGATGAATCAGGTGTTATGGCCCCAGTTACCTCCACCAAGGGTGGGCCAGGGGACTAGGGAAGACTTCCCAATTGAGTGAACATTTGAGCTGGGACTTACAGGTGAGAATGGATAGGAGTTCACCTGATCCATAGAGAAGACGAGCATCACAGCAGGGAGGCAAAAAAGAGCTTGGCTACTTTGGGGGTCTAGAGTATAGTTGTGTGAATGGAACTGGAAGGGGTCCATTGGGGCTGGGGGGGAGTGCAGCTAAAAGGGCCTAACTAATTTGCAGCCATGGTCAGTTTTGAAACATGAGAGAGGATGATCCAAGAAAAAGGAAAGGTCACTCTAGGCAGAGGGATGGGCCTGGTCCCGGCAGGAGGGTGTGAATGGGCACTGCACATGAGCGGGGTGGCTAGCCCAGGGGCCAGGGGAATCTTCTGGAGAACTGTTGTGCCCCACAAGAGCAAGTATGGCCTCTTGATCCAGAGGAAAATGCCAGGTGAGGTGGGATGGGAGAAAACAAACAGACTGAAGACACAGTCTTGAAGACAGAATTCTAGAATGCACCATCAACCCCATTTCCCAGGTCTGAGGCTCAGAGGGAAACATTTTGATTGGTGCTGGGTCCAGATAAGTTCACTCCAAGGCTATTCCTTCCCTCATTAATCCTGGGATATAAGTAACTGAGACAGTTTAGAGCATGGGACAGCAGAGGGAACACTGGGTTAGTAATAAGGATTCAGGGCTTGAGTACAGAGTGTCAGTGACTTACTGTGTGACCTTGGCTGGGGACTTGCCTCTCTGTACTTCTGTTCCCTCCTCTATAAACACGGACAGCTCCATGAGATGATGGCTGTGAGTTGCCTTTTCAGAGCACCTCCAACCCGTAGAAGGCTATTGCCCTAACTGTTCTGCAAATTGGACGGGTGGTTGCCTCATCTGTGAAATGGCCGTCATAATTCCTACCCCCAAGGACAGCCATAAGGAAGGAAGCGAGGAACACCTGTGAGAGCGGAAGCACCGTGCCTGGCACACAGTAGATGCTCTGAAGCTGCCGAGCGTGTCACTGCTGCCCACACACACAGCCCCAGGACCCGGGACCCAGGGATGGGCTTCAGGAATCAAGGGCTATCCTGAGCCTTGGTGACTGGTCTCACCCATTCTCCATATCATAAGGCTTTTTAAATTTTTTAATTGCAGATTAATATGCGGGTACAAATGATTAGGTTACATAGTTTGCACTTGTTAGGTGAAGTTCAGGTTGTAGTTGAGCCCTTCACCCAGGTGTTCCATACACCCTTACATTGTGTCCACCAGGTGGGAGCTCACCAATCCCCGTCTTCCCCCCTCCCTCCACTTGAATTTAATTGAGTTTTTCTCTTCTGTGGTCGTGTAGTTGTTCATCTACTGATTTCATATTAGTACTGAGTACTTTGGATACTTGCTTTCCCATTCTTGTGATACTTTACTAAGGAGAATTCTTTAACTCCACCCCGGTTAATACAAAAGATGTGAAGTCTCCATCTTTTTAAGGCCGAAAATAGTCCATGGTATACATCTGTCACAGTCTATTAATCCATTCCTGGGTTGATGGGCACTTGGGTTGTTTCCACATCTTTGTAATTATAAATTAACCCGCGATAAACAATCTAGTGCAAATGATATGATAAACTGATTTTTTGATTGTTGTTTTTGTTCTTCTGGGCAAATACCTAGTAATGGGATTGAAGGACCAAATGAAAGGTCTATTTTTAGCTCTTTGAGGATTCTCCATACTTCTTTCCAGAGAGGCTGTATTAGTTTGCATCCCACCAGCAGTGTAAAGATATTCCCTGCAATCTCCATTAAAACTCCAAGATCATCCTTTGAAGAACTTGAAAACTCACATTTTTAAAAGCAGCTATAGACCCAAAGAGAAAGCAAAAGAAACTAACGGGCTTTCTCAGACAGAATTTTTTAAAAACTGATAATCTCCTCACACAGAGGGAAAGCCGTCTTCCTACCACAGAGCTGCCAGATCCCAAACTGCTGGTTTGCCTACTTCCCGTTCCTCCTCAGGAGAGGCAGGGAGAAGCTCTGCATAGTAGAGGTTCCCCCCCTCCCCTGCAGATGTGGCCACAGGAGCTGGTGCTCCCCAAGCCCACCTGCTCCCCCGCTGGTGTCCTGGGCCAGCCCTGACCAGGGGAGAAGGTAGCATGGTACCCTCACACGCAGGTCAGTTATGGCAGCTGCCGTGGTGACAACAGGCCCTATGTCAGGGGCTCTCAACCTTCCTAATGCTGCAACCCTTTAATACAGTTTCTCATGTTGTGGTGACCTCTAACCATAAAATTATTTTCGTTGCTAGAAAATAATATATTAAAGGGTTGCGTGCCTATGTCCGCAGCCCACCACCTTATAGGGACATTCCCTGCGGGGACATTCACCCCTCCTTCCCAGCTGCCCACAGAATTCTGGTCTGTGAGGCAGCCGTTTGCCACAGAGAGGCCTGTTTGGAGCCCACGTTTGAGGCCGGCTCAGCCGGGAGCCCTCCCCACCGCAGAGGCCCTTCATCGCTGTCTTCACTTCCCCTGCCCATTCCCCAGGCCAGCCTCATCGGGATCCAGAAACTGAAAAACATGCATCTGAATCCAGATTCTCAGAGCCTTTCTGTGTTTCTGCTTCCAAATAAATGCCCTGGGTGAGAGGCAGGGGAGAAAACACCAGATGCCCCTAAAAGCAAGCCTCGTCCCACGGAAGCCACTTGGGTTGCTGGGTTATTAATCCTTCTGTAATTAGGATTCACTCCTCAAATAGCATCTCTCTCTTCACCAAAGGAGACCCCCTCCCGGGCTTCACTCCCGCCTCCTGGGGCCTTTCCTTGAAAGGCTTTTGAAAAGTTCTTTGAAGAGAAGCAGCCTCCTTTGGCTTGGGCTTCAGAGAGCTCTGCCTCTGCACTCCAGGGCTGCGCTCAGAGTGAGGAGGGAGAACAGAGCTCTGCTGTGTGTCCTCGGGCAAGCACCATAACCTTTCTGGGCTCAGTTTGCACATCCTTATCACCAGGGATGTGGGCAGTAAGTACAGGAAAGAAAGCGGCTGGCACAAATGAGTGTCACTCCCTTCCCTTGATTCCTTAAACGTGTTATCCAAGGATAGACCAGACCCCAGCTTCGCCTTCTCTCTGGGCCAGTGAGGGGACGTTGGATGGAATGGACGAACCCTGACTTAGACCCAGGTTACAATTCCAGCTCCTCACTCACCAGATGTGACTTCAGACAAGCAGTGTAGCCTCTCTGAACCCGGGTGTCCTCATCTACGAACGGGAGCCGTGACGCTGAGCTGCGGTGAGGATTCAATGGCTCTCAGCAGGCCTTCCACGGACACCCCTGCCATGGGGAGGGGGAGCCCGCTGTGGGCGGGAAGAGGCCATTTCCAGTCCTCTTCCTCGTCCTCGGGGAAGAATGGTGAGTTCCCGGTCTCAGAGAAGCCATTCTGTTTGTTTATGGGTCAGAACAGGCATCCTCCTTTGACCGGGAAGGGGTTGGGAATGGAGTTTTCAGGGTCCCTCGCCTGAGCAAGGACGGAGGCGGCCCGGGTTTGGGGCGGTGTCCGGCGCCACCTGGTGTCCAGAGCGGGGAAGGCAGGCCCGGGCTGGACGGCCTCCGGGCGGTGTGAGGAGCCAGGCAGGAGCCCCACGGGGGGAGGCACCGCGGGTAGCGGCTGCCAGCTACCTGCCCCTGAGACATGCACCTTCTGCTGAGTATATAGACACTCACAAGATAATAAAAACAAGGAGGGAATCTAGTAGTAAAAGAGAAGAAGAAAAACTTCTTTTTCTTTTGGCTAGTCTAGCCTCACTGAGAAGCTTTTGAGTAATATCTGAAGAAGCCAAGGGCTGGACCCGCTGTGTGGGAGAGCCTTTGGGGTGAAAGAATCAGTCAATGCAAAGGCCAGGAACATGCCCAGATGAGCAGAGAGGCCAGGGAAAGAGGGCTAAGGGGAGAGTAGAGGCCAGAGGGGTGGCAAGGGGACAGGAGTGTATGGCTTCTGGTCATGGTGAAGGTTATGACCTTTACAGGAGAAGGGCAGGGGCCACCGGAAGGCTGGGAGCAGAGATGAGATCTGACTACATTTTAACAGGGTGCCTGGATACTGTGCTGGGCTCCAGGACAGAACATGAAGAGCTCGAGAGCTGGACCTCTAGCAAGGGGTGCTGGTGGCCATGCAGGTGGAAAGAATGGTCAGATTCTGGGTGCACTATGCATACAGAGGCAACGGGATTTGCCGACAGAGCAGATGTATCAGTGAGACGAGGAGAGACTACAGAACACCTCCACCCATGGCTTTTGGCCCGAGCAGGTCCCTGGATGGCGTCCCCATTGGCTTAGGTGGGGGAGGTGTAGGGGAGCTTGCTGGGAACGACCACCAGGAGCTCAGGTTTATATGTGTGAAGTTTGCAATGCCCATGAGACACCCAGGTGGAGAGGTTGAGGAATAAAATGCTCCCCCAATTTCAGCATGCATCCAATCTCCAAGAACATGTTAAACCAGATGGGTGAGTGCCCACCACCCTCTCCACCCCCTTCTCCCCTGAGCTGCTGATTCGGTCGGTCTCAACCGGGGCCCAAGATCCTGCATTTCCAACGTGTGTCCACACGGTGCTGATGCTGCCAGACTGAGAACCACACTTCAAGGAGCCCGAGAGCAGACAACCGGGTATACGACTCTGCTGTTCAAAGGAGAGATGCTGGCAGGAGATAGCATTGTGAGGGCATTGGCATGTAAGTTCCCAGACTAGACGAGTTCTTCAAGGGAGTGTGTGTACAGAGGGAAGCAAAGGGGATCAAGCCTTGAGCCCTGGGGCCACCAATGATAAGTGGGGAGAATAGGGTGGACCAGCAAGGAAGCCTGAGATGGAAAAAACAGTGAAGTAGGAGGAAGACCAGGCAGATGTGTTCCAGGAGCCAAAAGGAGAAAGGTCATTATTAATATGATACATTTGGTGACTCTTTCTTTGTGCGTGTGTATTTAGGAGGAGCTTAACAGCTCATGCCATTCCCAGACGTCACTGCTAAGACTTGCAACTCCAGGCTGGCAGTCACAAGCTAGATGGTCAGGAGGCTGCCTTGGAATTCCAGCTCTGTAAGCAATGGGCTGTGTGGCCTTAGCCAGGCCACTGCTCCTCTCCTGGAGCAGGAAGACTTATTAAAGTAGGTGTCTCAAGAGTCCCTTTCAGCTCTAAGTTTCTTTGATATCTTAAATGTCAAGATATCAGAGGCCCTCCCTGACCCTCCCCCTGCCCAAGGTCGCCCCCGCCAAGTCAGCACAGTCTTCACAGAACCGTCACAGCCTGCCCCTATCTGTGCACACAGATGCTTCCCACCTCGCTGCAGGTCCCAAGGGGGCAGGCCAAGCTGTGTCTTGTTCCTCTCAGCCAAACAAGCGTCTCTGTTTCCTCTCAGCCAAACAAGTATCTCTCCAGGATCTGTTTTTAATTCCGAGGAAAATTCAGAGCTATTGGAGCATATCGAGCAGAAGAGGACAATGATCCGACTTGGATTTATAAAAGGGTCTCTGGGCTGCAGTGATGGGATAGACCAGACAGCAGGGACCCCCGTCAGGAGGCCAGGCAAGGGCCCTTGGTGCCTGGGCCGTGGACAGTAGGGTGCAGGTGGCAGGGGCAAGCAGCATCCAGACTCAGGGCGTATGTTGAGGGTGGAGCTCACAGGACAGCTGCTGGGCTGGTATGGGTGTAAGAGAGACAGGGCGTCTCCAAAGTTACGACTGAACACCCAAGAGAATAGAGTTTCCAGTAAGTGCCACAGAGAAGACGCAGGCCAGGTGTGAGGAGGAAAGCATCAGGAGACCCGTTTGCTTACGTCTGCGAGTTTGCGTGACTAGACATGGAGGCGGGGTATCAGGAAGGCAGCTGGGAATGGGAGTGTGGGGTCAGGAGTCATCAGCACGAACACTGTTCAAAGCTCTGATTCTGGGTGGGATCAGCAGCGCACTGAGGATCAACAGAGAAGAGCAGAGCGAGTCTGACCCCAGTGGGGACAGTGGAAGCAGAGGGCAAATGGGTCAGCACTCCATGGCCAGCTGACAGGATGGCAGTAGAGAAGCAGGACGCCATGGGCCTGCTCCCTTGTGCTGGCAGCAGTGATCCATCCACAAGGAGAGTATTGATAGGGCCCCTACTGTGTGCAGCGACCTCATCAATGGCCTGACCAATCTGACATGGTCTTACTTCCTGATCTAATCCCTCTCAGCAGGAAAGGAATGGTGGTCCAAAGAAACTGACAGGTTCTTCAAGATCACACCATGAGATCACATCATTAAGGCAAGAAGAGGGGCCTGCTTTGAGGGACAGAAAGTGAGGTGGAAGGAGCACCGGCGCCCCTTCATGCTAATGCCGCACCGCATTATCGCCTACCCTGTAAGGCAGGTCCCATAATCCTCATTTTACAGATGGATAAAAGAGGCCAAGAGGTGTGAAATGACCTGTCCAAGCTCATGGCTTATAAATGGCAGGGCCAGGCCAGTAAGCCAGGCTGTTTGAATGCAAAAATCCCACCTCTAAGTCAGCAGTGGTTGGCCCCCACTCCACTCATTCACCACCACCCAAAGGGTGGACGGTATCCAAGGAAGAAGAGCAGGCATGCACTCAAAATAAATGAATCAGCGCCTTTTAACATAAATGTTACATTTATGACAACAGCATCTACCTCTATTTGAAGAAAGATATAGACATGTGTCCCAGGTACATCCTGCATATGTGGAAATATGCACTATCCTCTCCAGCTGCTCCCAGCTCCGTGGGAAGTCCTGAAGCTGGGGCCCAGCCGTCCATCTGCCCACCTGCTCCTGTCTCCTCAGAACCCAAATGTCTGCAAGGGCTCCTTACCAGGCAGCTGCCTCCCCAGGCCAAACAGCCACTCTGTAGTACATTCTTCCACCAGCAAAGGACTACACTTGAGTCAGACCATATCCCTCCTCCGCACAGAACTCCAGGGCCTGCCATCCTATTCAAAGCAAGAGCCAACAGTCCTGTGTGCTGCAACCTCCCCACCCAGCTACACACCTGGGATCCTCCCTCCACCCTCCCCCATGCAGCCTCCCTCCAGCTTCCCTGCTATCTCTCAAACATGGCACCTGCATACCTGCCTCAGGTCCCTCACGCATGATGACCCCTCTGCTTGGAGTGCTCTTCCCTGAGACATCCACAAGGGTCACTTTCATGTTTACACCTTTCCTTCCTGTCTCCCTTCATCTCTACTTAAATAAATGGGGGCTCACCAGGGCAGACGTGGCCGCTGTTGTGTTCACTGCGGTTTTTTCCCCCCTAGAATGGTGTCAGGCCCCGAAAAAGCTTGCAGTTAGTATTTGTTGAATAAACAAATGTCAAATAGGGACTCCAAGAGAGTCCCTTGGTGCAGGGACTCCAAGAGAAAGATTTTCGTCATTGTCTACCTTCTTGGTTCAACTCAAAGCAGAGAGAAAGGAGATGTGCCCAGAGGCTGAAGAAGGCCCCTGCAGGGCAGGGGTGCACAGAGATCTTGGCGACTTGGACTTAAGCAAGAGTCAAGATGCTCACAGGGACCCATGTCGCCAGATGTATAGTCTGCCTTTCAGGGAAGGATAGCCCCACCTCTAACCTTAGCCGGTGCCTCAACAGCACTGTTCAGGGCCATCTGTCCCTAGAGAGAGGTAGCCGGGCCAAGTTCCAGTCTGTACTGCTGCTTCAAGGGGCATTCGGGCAACAGTTGCATTTCCTTGGTGATCTGGAGCTTTGTCCTGTGCCAGGCTTGTGCTGGCATCCAGCCTGCCTGCTAGCCCAGGGAGTCACCTCTGTGTAGTCTTGCAGTGTCCCCAGTTCTTGATAAGAAAAGCAGGGCCTGAAGGGGTTAAGTAACTTGGCTGAGGTCCCACAATAGTTAATATGTGAAACTCAAATGCAGACAGACAGTTGACCCCCTAATGTAAGGTCGTGACAGCAATGGAATAGGAAAGTATTTTACCATTCTGAGTGGCAATTCCTGAAAATTAGAGCAATAATTGATGTATCTCAAGGGGTAAATGTGTCGATTAAAGATGATAATGGGATTGCCCTCAGCCCGTCTTTAAACCTTCCTCCTCCTCTTCAACCCAGCCCAGGCACCTAAAGCAACCCTGTGCATTGCATAGTTCCTGGGGACAGTCACTCCCCACATAAAGTGGTGCCTTCCTTCAGTTCCTGAAAAATCACATGGTCATTGCCGAACTACCATGATAGGGCAGTGGGACACCCCCCCCACCCCAACTCTGCATCTCTAAGAAGCCTCAGCAGGACCCTCCCTCTCCAGAGTGTCTGGGCTTCCTGCCTCCAGGGCTAGGAGAACAAGTCCATCCATTCCTGCTGTGACCAGCAGAGGGCAGCAGCAGCCTGAGAAAGGCTCACGGGCCTACACAGGGGAACAGTAGACAGTGCAAGTGCCTCCATGCCGGGAGCCCCATTTTCACCCCGCCACCCTGAGGAGGAGAGGCACAAAGAGGACATGAAATAAAGGGTCTCTGAATCGAACACCTCTGCTTCCCTGGAGCAGCCCAATTCTTGTTTCTTCTTAAGGGTCCACATGAGATTGTTTGACCTAAGGCGCTCCTGCTGCTCCTATTCCCAGGACTACTGCTGCTGATGATTAATAATAACAATAACAATCTGAAGGCCTTGTACTCAGATGATCTTCAATTTTCCTCCCGGACTGACAGTCAATTCTATTTAGAGTTACAGGCAGCCCAGCCATTACTGAGCACAAATACT
Source organism: Perodicticus potto (assembly GCA_963574655.1). Classification (NCBI taxonomy): domain Eukaryota; kingdom Metazoa; phylum Chordata; class Mammalia; order Primates; family Lorisidae; genus Perodicticus; species Perodicticus potto. Next base: position 21,677 of record CAUYRH010085058.1, read on the forward strand.
GTGTCCTCCTAACAAACAACCCTAAGAGTTTGGCTGCGTCATTATTTTTATTAAAAGAGATGTCAAATCCTAAACAGAAGAGATGTCTCAAAAAATTGGCATGTTATATGTAAAATCTCAATCTGTTGGATATTTAAGTAAAAGAAACGCATGTTCAGGGAGTCAGGGGTTACCGGCCGTGCTCTGGAGCCAGACAGACTTCCTGGGTTTGAATCCTGCCTCCCCTCCTGACTGTGTGGCCTGGGTCAGTTACTTCATTTCTCCAAATTCACTTTTCCCATTCATAAAATGGAAATAATGACAGAGCAGAACTCATAGGGCTGTTTCTCGTGAGGAACAGATGAGGTAATATACTTGGTCAGCAGTATCCATGCCCAGTAACCACTGGGCACCTATGGTTGTGAACATAACTCCCTTCCCATGGGATCTGGCCTGGCCTGACTCGTGGAACCTTCCCTCCTTCCACCTCCTCCCCTAATCACTTTGTATTTCAAGGAGCCACGGATGCCCTGTCAGGTAGACAGCCGTTAGCAAGTCAGATCCCCTCTCCCTGTCGCAGTCACTCAAAGGATTGCTCTAGCCCTCCAAAATAATCATTACGTTGTACCATAAAGAAGTTTTTTTCTCTCATACTTAAAAGAAGGCAGGACATGGTGGGCACAGGGCTGGTACAGCAGCTTCAAGAAATCATATACTTGAGGTCCTTTCTGGTCTGCCAATATGAGCCCAGAGCTGCTACTTCTTGAATTTCAGATGGTTTCTGAAATTTCTGAAATTTCTCATATTAATCTGAAATTTTTTTTAAAAGACAGTGGCAATGGCTTCCAGAGAGATTTAGGAAGTAGAATCAACAGGACTTAGTGACAGATTTGCCCTGGACCTGGGGAACAGGGAAGTGCGGACAGCAGCTCCTGAGCGGCTGACGTGAGAACCAGATAGATATTATTCCCAACTCCTGAAGCAGAGACAGGGGTCCTGTGGCCAGAAGTGATGGGCCTTAGAGGTGCCGACACATTAGCATATCAATGCTGTGAGGAGGCAGGCGGGGAAGAAAGCTGTCTAACCCAGCCTGGGGCTAGAAAGATACTAGCAGGGTGTAAAAAGTCTTGATTAAATCTCAGAGAGCTTATGCCGAGAGCTGCTATCTTTCAGGTTTGCCTGGTGGTTTCAGCCCTGCGCCCTGTCTGACAGTGATCCCAGATTATAGTCCAGTATCTAGAAGTGAATTAAATGAATCATTTTGAGGAAAAAATTGACAGCGGAAGGGTTTTGTACTTCAGGCTTTTGACAACAAAGGTGCGTCCATCACACTACATACACGAGTCAGAAATAGACCGTAACATGGGGGGAAGAGACCTCGTTTACTAAAATCTTCCAGGGTGCGCCAGGCATGTTCCTGCGTGTTCAGGAAGAAGAGTCAGTATGTAAAATAATCCCGTCCTGCCTCAGTCCCCAGCGCTCCTCAGAGTTTGGAGAATTTTAAAGCTTGGGAACATCCTAGGAGGGAAAGGCCTCATAGATGGCGGGCTTGGCATGGGGTGGGCAGAAAGGACTCCGTGCTTCCTTTTGGAAGAAAATGGGCAGCAGGGAGCACCGTCATTTAAAGAAGAACTAAACCTTCGCCCTCGAGTTGCTAACTTCTTTTGGCTTGCAGTTGTACAGAGGGAAAAAAAATCCAGTGAATCACAAACCCCCTGGGTGCTAAGTAAAAAGAATATGCCTCAGTGGCTGCTGTTGGCTTCCCCAAGGAAAAGATTCAAGCAGAGATGGTGACTTCATGCTCCTGGAGCTTTGAGACCCTCTGCCCGGGGACTGGGGGCCCAGGAGCCCGTGGGCATGGCCTCCCCACCACTCTGGGTCCCTGGGAAGAGGCCTGTTGCTGGATCCCGCCTCTGTGCTGCACTGTTTCTCCCAGGCTGGGGGCTTTGTCAAGATCAAGGCATGAAGAGAAACATGGAGCAGCCCCTGCCTGGCCCTGCCCTGATGGGGGAGCCCTTTCAGAGCCTGTGTCTACCTCAACATGAGGGCTGCACAGGCCCAGTCCCAGAGGCCAGGTTTGTCCCACGGGAGGTGGCTGTCATCCCCATCTATGTTTTCTCTTGCAGGTAAGTCAGGTCCGAGCAGTCGGGAGGGCTGTGTGATGACATACTTGGCAGTTTGGGAGCTAAAGACGCCACAGTAAGACACAATTGACTCCTTGCATCTCAACTTTCTGCTGGGATGGACTTCTGACGCCAGGGAGACTTCTCTGGGTCTGAAAAGGGGCCCTAGCCTTGGATGGGGGAGGCAGAGGGATGGTGGCATCAGGATACCATCAGGCCAGGACCTGGACCCATTGCCTGTGCATGTGGCTTGCACTGGGCTGCCTGCTCCGGGGGGGGGGCATCTCCCATGATCTATGACATTGGCTCAGAAGAACTGCCGTGACAGCTTCAAATGGCTAAGACCTACTGGCATGGGATGGAGGGGGACAGGGAGCTTTCTGGGACCTGGAAAGCCCTGCCTGGATGCTCAGAAGGCCCTCGTCCTCGGTGGCATGCAGCCTCGGCCATTTCCAAAGTCATGGCATCCCACCAGTCACGTCACCGACCCCCGGCTCTGTCGCCCTTCCCATTACTTCTCTTCCACCCATCACCTCACGTTAGGGTTCCGGTCAGTGGAAATGAGGTTTAAACTTCACTAACCTGTGTGTGTGGGAAGGTAGACAGTGAGGTCTTTGTAGGGCCAGGTTTATGCCTTGACATTTGCTTTCTGGCACTGAAATGTCAAAGGTTTATGAGGCGCTCACCAAGGTGGTACATGGAGCATGATCCTGAGTGTACAGCCCCAGGCTCTCTCCAGGTCGATCGGCCACCAACTTGGCCAGGCCCTGGGAGTCAGCCCCTCCTGAGCCTCTTTGGTGTTGCCTCTTCACTTTCTCCCCCGGGACCCTCGCGTGGACCAGAGCCTGTGCAGAGCTGTCCCTCACCTTAAAGGGAGATGGGGCAGTTCCTGCCAAGTGCTATGCAGGCTCTTTTCCTCTGGATTTTAAGGGAATGGGACATGAGAGTGACATGCAGATTACCGTTCCCGGGATACCTTAGGAAAAGGTACTCCCAAAGGGCTTGCAAATGCATTGCCCTAAGGTGGTTTGGGTGGCTGCCCCCTGTATTCACTGGGAATGTGGGATAAAGGGATAGTTGTCCTCAAACACCAGCTATAAGGAAGTAAGTCTGGGGCTGGAAACCAGGGTTTTGCTCCCAGCTGCCCTCTCTGATAACTAAGTGAAAATTCCCGGAGACCTGCCAGGTGCTTTGGGCCTCAGGGTATTGACCAGAACCTCACTCAAGAATCTGTCACCAGAGAACAGAGGGCACTCTCCCCCCAGGAAAAAACCTCGTGCCCTTCCCTTGAAGCCCAGGCCACTTTGTCCTTGGTCCGTAGTTAAGAGCCTTCTGCTTCCCTGGGTCCCAGCCTAGTCTCAGGGGCCCCCAAACACTACCACTTTCTTGGGGCTGTTTGGGCCTTCTGATTGGCTTTGCTCTCCCCAAATCAGATTGGTGGAATGTTCCCACTTGTACATCATTCTGGTCTTCCCAGTGTGGAGTCTTTTCTGTCATCAAAGATCTTTGGAAAAAGGGCTCAGAGCCCCAGGATCCTGTAGGGAGGGGTGGGAATTGAAGGCTCATCTCATAACTGGCAGCCAGGTAGGGTCACGTTGCTTCTCCCCACACATCCTAGCCCACAAAGCCCTGTGAGCAAAAGGATAGCTCATTGTCAAGCACTTTACAGGTATCTTTTTAAGGTAATCTGTTGGAGGCTGATTGTTAAGTCTGAGTTGGAAAGCCCTCGGGGAGGCCAGGGGACAAGTGCACAACAGCAGGCACAGACCCTCTCCCTCCCTCCATGCCACCTTCAGCTATCTCTGGCTGGTGTCAGAACCCCCAACCTCTCCCATCTGTGAAATGGAATAAATGATTATCTCCTCATATCACGATGGGATGCTGGATCACCCCCAAGGTAAGGGAGAACTCACAGGTCCCTGGAGCTTCCTTTCGAGTCACACAGACCCCCCGCTTCTGAGCACCTCTTCCCCTGCCCCATGCTGGCAGGGCTCCTCCTCCAAACATTCTCTCTCCACTGGGGTCTTCACAGTGCCCTTCAGGGTGCAGGTGCCCCAGGAGAGCAAAGCATGAAGACCCTCCTGTAAGTAGGCACTTCCCACCTGCCACACAGCGGGGCAGCTGAGTGGCCCCATCTCCCCTGCTCCTCCTGGCTCCAGGGAGGCAAGTTCAGGCACAGGCAGCTGCAGACCTGACCCTGACCCTGACCACGGCTCTCTGGGTGGCAGCCGCAGTGGAGCCCTGGTGACTGCCCTCCACTACTCTGAATGGGCGCGGGGCGTTGTGGCAGATGGGAGGAGTCTCAGATGTGAGGGTGTCTGGAAGGAGATTTTCAACTTCAAGCCCCTGCCCCTCTTTTAAAATTTGTCAACTATGAAAGCCGTTCGTGTATTTGTGTCAGATCCAGCAGGAAGGTCTGAGAGCTGAACATGGATCTCAGAGAAGTGAATTCAAGTGCATCTGTTAAAATTAATGCAACGTCACTTGTTCTTAACACCCCACTTGATCTTTAAAGCCATAAGCTTTTCGCAATTGGGATTATCATCTCCACTTTTCACGGGAGGAAAAAGTGATGCGGTTGGACCAGGATTAGTCAGTTAAGAAGTGAGGAGTCTGGCAGTGGTCGGCTGAATAACGGCCCCTAAAAGGGGACCTGTGAATGTTACCTTTGATGACAAAAGGGACTTTGCAGATGTAATTAAGGATCTTGAGGTAGGCTTATCCACAAGTGTCTTTATAAGAGTGGGGCAGAGAGGCTTGGCGCCTATAGCTCAAGTGGACCGGAGGTGGCGGGTTCAAACCCAGCCCGGCCCTGCCTAACAACGATGACAACTACAACCAAAAAATAGCCAGGTATTGTGGTGGGCGCCTGTAGTTCCAGCTACTTGGGGGCTGAGGCAAGAGAATCGCTTAAGCCCAAGAGTTTGAGGTTGCTGTGAGCTGCGACACCATGGCATTCTACCCAGGGTGACAGCTTGAGACTCTGCCTCAAAAAAAAAAAAAAAAGAGTGGGGCAGAGAGGGATTTTGCTACAGAAAATAGTGACTTGGAGGCTGGACTGAGGGCAATGTGGGGTCCAGAGCCAGAGAACACAGGCGGACGGACCCAGAGAAGGCCTGGAGATGGCTTCCTCCATGAGCCTCCAGCAGAAGCCAGCCGTGACATCAGCCTCATGCAGCACATTTCAGAATTCTAGCTCCAGAACTGTAGGAGAATAAATTCATGTTTTTTTAAATTTATTTTATTTTATTTTATTTTTTATTGAATCATCGCTGTGTACAATAATTCAATCATGGGGTACAGTGTGCGGGCTTCAGATACAATCGGAGATATTTTCATCAACCTGATTGCGATAACATTCAAGAGACTTTCTCATTACTATGTGAGAACATTT